>JAJHUR010123179.1:0-32641 GCA_027495735.1 Lutjanus campechanus | reverse complement strand
ATGCATTTAAATGCACAACAATTCATAAGACTAGGTTTAATGTTGTAATGCCTGCCACACCTGATTTTACAGGCGTAAGCAATTTTAGGCCAAGCACCTTTTGTTTGTGTTAATGCTCAAAAATTAAGTAATTATTATTGTGTTTCTATTAATACCCAACTGGATTTTCAAGACACAAACATGGTGAACTTAAAGCGACTGCAATTAGTTTTTAAGTGGTTATGAAACAGTCTTGATTTATTACCAGTATATGACCTACATAAGCCAACAAAACCATCTGCGGAAAGATTGGCTATTTCCATATTGTTATTATTAATGCCTACCACCAGGTCGCATTCTCCTTGGAATCAGATTAAATGAGGCTGTGTTTACATTTTCTCAGGCAAAGTTACAGTTACAGTAAGTTAAGAGTTAAATGAAGGAGGAGGAGATTTTCATTTAGATAATTAAATTTTTGACATTATATTTTGTGGCTACGGTGGTGGAAACACTACCGCCTTTGTCCACAGGGGCCTCAAAAAACAACAAAACATGGGAGTTCCTTGTAGAAGATTACTTGGGAAGACTTGTCATTATAGTGCCAGAAATACAAAAATGTGTGCAAAAATTCTTAAAAACTTTACTTTACTTTTCTTTAAAAACACTGAATACTTATTGTAGTCATATTTAAAAATATTTAGCTCTGTGCAAAATATTGTCAATCAGCTTCAGCTTCAGACTTCTATCTTAAAGCAATATTTGTGTAGCCCTGTTGCTAAGGCACTAATTTTTGTTTTGTCAGTGGTTTGTAAGGCAGCAGATAACTTGACCCTTTTCCCCATGAGCTTCCACTTTAGGTGGCGTTGTGTGGTCATGCAGCATTACTACACAGCAGTGGAAAGTCTGGAAAATGATCATCTCGACAAGTTGTACAGATCATAAAGAAGTAAAATACTATATTACTGTTCATTTCCAAACTAAATAAACGTTTTGTGCATTTGTTGAGCCACCGTAATCTGTATATTGTAATGCACATGTAATGACAGTAGACTGAATGTAGAAAAACTGAGACATGTTGCACTTAAGTTTCTTCAGACATCTCAGGCTGTTTATTATCTGTTTTGGAAACAGTAATTGTCAATGTGTTCAGAATGCACTTGCACTTCTTCACTCTAAAAAAGGGAAAAAATTGGAGGTGTTGTTATTTATAGGTTATTATGCAATGGTTTTACTGGTACAGCCCACTTGAGATCAAATTGGGCTGTACAGTATGTGGCACAAGAACTAAAATGAGTTTAACTCCTCTGGTCTAGAGCTATGTGGTGTTTTATTCTCCTCCACTGTGTGCTAATAGAGGTTCTGTGGTTGGTTTCAGGTCTTTTGTGTCTGCATTGTTAAGTCCAAAAGAACAGATAAGTCTCACATTAGCTCTGCGTGTCAAGTCAGGGAATCGTGGTGGATCTGCTAATCTCTCATGTTGAACACTGAAGTACGCCCACACATACACACACATAGACGGAGGATTAATATGACACAGTGCTTGAGCACGAAGATGGGTGGAGGAGGCATTTGTTTCCCTCCACTCCCTGCCCACACAAACACATGCACATGCACTGTGACACTCCTTCTTGGCTTGAAGGGGGGGTGTGTTTGAGGTGAGGGCACGGGGTTGAGGTGAGACGTACAGTTGTCTCTCAGTGCTTTCTTCTCTAACAATAAGTCGTGCTGTCACTGCAGACCAACAAGGAAAATAAAATAAGCGGTTGGAGAGGAGACTTATCTCCTCACATTAGTTAGTTTTCACATTGTTGGTTGCTGATGGAGATGGTCTTTCTGCACACAGAGGGCATTTTACTCAACTGTAAGAGGAGAGGAGAACAGAGTGCAAATGGGTGCTTGGTAAGTTTCTTCTTTGTTGCCAGATTTTTTTTAAACATATCATATTGGTTAAAGAGGGTATTATCTTATTCTGCTTTAAATGATGAGATTACTGTGTGTGCTGGACAAGAAAGTCACATTTAGCGTGGGAATTTGTCTGATTTTTATGCATTACTTTGTTACAAGGCAAACACGCTTTTCTACATGGAGAGAGAATAATTCTCTTTATTGAATGATAGATTTATCTTCCTTTTTGAATAAACATATTCAATGAGGAGGTGCACAGAGAACCTTCCAGTTATGACATAGACTTTTATGTGTTGTGCAAGTGTGTGTCCAAGGCTAAAAAAAAGTTGTTTTACAATGGATTTCACCACTTTGAGGATGTTTCCACGGTCCAAGGTTTGTCTTAACCCAGGTTTGACGAGACTGTGAATGCATGCTCTGACTGTGTTTAGGTATTGTTTCCAAGAGAGCTCAGCAGGTCTTTTATTGTCTGTGACCTCCCTGCTGTGTTAGTTGAATAGGTGGGAAGCAGCTGTCTTGAGCATTAGCTATTACACTTAGTACGGTGAAGGAGAATATAAGCATAGTAGACTGAGCGGTATTCTTTCACAGAGAAATTGTTGGAACATATGATCCTGAGGTATTGCAATTTCTTGTATCTTTGTGATGTTTAGACCTAGTGAAAAGAAGAGAGAAAGAAAGAGCTTGTATTCTGACAACTGACAAAAATATTTGGTCACTGCGTCCATAACTGCATTGTGCCGTGAATACTGACAGAGACATTTTGTGTTCTGCTGATCACAGTGGCTTATGTAACCCTAGAGGCAGGTGAGATAAGAAAGTTGTTTTCTTTTGTTTTGGAACGAGTGGAGAAAAAAGGGTTTGCAAGGTGAAAGAAGAAAGCTTTTAAATTCTTTTTTCATCTGTGAAATTTTTTAAGTTACTTTTTTTTCTTCATCCATGAAATTTTTTTTTTTCCAGGATAATTATTCAAAGTGGCAGGTGTAAAAAAAAATGGTCAGGATATTTTTTCAGTATTTGTTGTTAGACAGTAATACCCACTTTAGCAGACTTGGAAAACGTTTTTTCCTCACTTCCTCACTACCTTCCTTGTACTGTGGCCATTCCGATATTGCCTCTGCTGTGTATCTACAGTTAGCATCTATGCTAGCCATTTTAGGTAAACCACATTAGCTGATAGGCCCATATTGCATTGCATGACTACACATTATTTAATTATAGAAAAAGCTGTTTAAAAGCTAAATGACCTCTGGTTCCTTTTGGCATTTGTGGTTTCATGCATTTTATCCTTGGGGAACAGACTGGGACTTTATCTGTGCTAGTAAAAGAATTTTAAAAAATGTTTGTGGTGAAACATACATCAGGTTAGTGACTGCTCTTGACTCTGAGTTAAACCTCAGATTGATTGCTACCTGGCTCCCTGTGGCTCAACTTCTTTGTCTGTATTATGAGGGTTAGACAAAAATACAGCCCATCCTATTCATTAAAAAGTTAATTATAACAGACAGAGAAACAAATATTTACTGAGACTTTGTTTTGTTTATATGGATGCACTGTTTCCTGATAGTAGCACTGTATACTGATTACTGAGTACCATTTTCAGCATTTTCAGTTCAGTTTTCACTCATTTAAAACTGAATTTTCTGCTCATACTTAATTTGTTCCAGTTCTTACGAGCAGTTGACTGCTATTCCCTGATGTTTCCTAAATGTTGCAAATGACAAATAGCATAATCATACCCTCAGCCTGCAGTAAATTGCTATTGCTGAAATGCTTCACCATCCTTTGCCAAGTTTTAGCAGTATATACTGTTGCTGCACTATGAATCACACCTGTATCATGGTGTTCTAACATACTTCGACAGGAATGTATAAGTTCTAGCCTGGGGAAGTATACCTGAGAGATGGAAGAAATTTAAAAAATAGAGAGAGAGAGATATATCACATTTTCTTCTTCTTACTTAGCTCTTCTTTGTCACACAAGAGTACGGACATGCATAAAAATGGTGCTCCTCTGTCCCTTTATTACTGTGTTATTACTGTTTGCTAAAGCACAAGATAGCAGTGTTTCACATCAAGAAGACAGCTGCCAAAGCATCTCATGTTCATTTTCGTTTATGCACACAGATCAAATTTTACCCCTGTTATGAGCTACTGTACCACATATTCCTGTCTCTTACATGTAATTCTCATAGACGTCTATTTGTCAGGTCCTGGTAACTCCATATGTTTCAAATTGACACATTCTTTACATTAGTTTACTGGGTTACAGAACAGCTGAACTTCAAACTGTCACCCATGTCAATAAAGTGGATAAGACCATGAATGTTGAAATTTGATCACTTTTATCCTTCATGAATCATGTTATGGCCATCGCACAGTAAATGTCAATCTCAAAGATGCAATTCCAACACTGAGATTTGATTTCATACCACACGAAATTGACATGGTGTTGTCTGTTTGAGCACATGTGTGCCAGTACTGAATTAAGTCATGAACAAAGGGCTTAATAAAGAAAAGACCAGTACTCGTACTGTAGGCTCACGTGATGAGTTCAGTATAATCAGTTTCCATACCATTATTTACAGTATAACACAGTCATGCCATACAATTTCACTTTATACCTGAAATACTGTTCTCTTGTGCAAATTAGCTCTGATCAAATCTCCTTATTGAAACTTCTTCCTTCTGGATGTTCTTGCAGATGTTACATAGTAAATGCCTGTTGGGAAAGACATCTCTCAACAGCACACAGCAGTGACAGCAAGTTATTGGACAACTGTAGCAATATTACTACATTATTATACTATTTAAAGGTGGAAAACAGAGAAATACCACGCCATAGAACGGGGTTGTCAAACACAGGGGCAAATGGGTTGTAGGACTATATACATGTACCTACTGGTTATCACACTACATAACTGCCTCTGAATGCAATCAATATTGGTTTTAGTAATGACTTAATTCATGTACCTCAGAAAGTAGATGTCTAGAAAATTAGATAATACATATAGACACTAGATTTATTTTCAGCAGTACTCACAGGACAGTGAGCTAGTGGACTGTGAGGAGATATTTTCTAAATTTGGTGAAGAATATGTGCACTGGATTAGGACTGCATTAAACCCCACCTTTAAAAATGGAATTAAAACCTGTTTCTAGTAACAGGTTTTACTACAACTCCATATTCCCTTGAGCAAGATGCGGATAAATTCTTAAATTAAGTGTAGACTAGACCGCATGAGTTTGTAAAAAAAAAATAAAAAAAATGGGAAAAACAACATTGACAGACAGAGCTGGATGGTGCCAGGATCAAGGTGCCCCTGGTATCATGATTCAGTCTGCGTAGGCAGTCAGAGACAAGCGCTGACATCTCGGTACATCTGCTTTACCAGCCGTGCATCACCAGTGTAATATGTTATCCGTTATTATGGCAGTCAGCTCAGGTTACAGTGATTAAACTGTCTGACTTGGTATTCAAAAATTCTCTTAATCATAAAATTATATGGATAATGAAATGGCTGTGCTGTTTTGCAGTGTTTTACAGTCCTGTGAATGTCTGTACTGGTGAAAATAACTGAAGCAAGGCATCTTGTTGCCTCGTTGCCCCACATAATTTCATATTTTATACAAATTTGTCTCTCCCTCCAAACTGTCAAGAATTTGTACAAAATAATTTTGTTCATCACCTCTCAGTCCCTTTCATTTGAATAAAAAGTCTTTTTTTTTTCTTGCATTTTATCATTGAGTTTACTTTTCATCCTGTTTCACTCCCTCTGTCTCCGTCCCTTTATTCCCTCTCAGATCATCTCAGACCTGGAGTCATGGAATGAGGAACTGTCCCAGCAGATGAGTGACTTTGACACAGAGGACCTGACGCTGGCTGAGCAGAGGTTACAGCATCATGCAGACAAGGCGCTTACAATGAACAACCTCACCTTTGATGTCATCCACCAGGGTCAAGAGTTGCTGCAGTATGTCACAGAGGTCCAGGCATCTGGTGAGTGAGAGAATAGAAATACACTTTCTAAAGTATTCTGTCAAGAACAGTCTAAATGCACCACTGAAATATGGAGGCAAAATAATTCTTTTTTTGGAACCACAAAGTCATTTTAACTTGAGGTGCAAAAGCAGAGACAAGTGGGCTATTTGGAGTAAGCTCAGATTTTTTTAAAATGCGGTTGTACTGCACCTCCAGTTTGGAGAAGCCGATGGAGGAGGCTAAGCAGTGTACTGCTGTGGACAGGGTCAGCAGCAAAATGTGTTTTAGCCACCCAAAAAAGGTCTACCTAAAAAAATCAATATCAGATTGGAAGCTGAAGCAGTTTTATCAACCTCCCCAAAGCCACCAGACTCGTTTAACCAAAAAACATTTTCACTCGCAGAACACGGGAGCTGCCGGTCTATTGCTGCCTCAATTGGTTAGTTTGTGTTATTGTGTGGCTACAGTGTTTTAAAGCATTGGTTCCCAACCTGGGGTTTTGGGCCCCTGGTACTCCTGCTGCTTCTTTAAACGGGGGCGTGTTGACCGCCATCTACTGTAGGTAACACAATAACTATAGACAGGTACCTCATATGACTATGCTTAAAAAAAAAATTTAACTGTCCCATTAAGACAGAGGAGGTGATGAATGCTGAATATGTTGGGAGTAAATTAGTGGAAAGAAAAAGAAATTTATGGACAGAGAAGGAGGGAATGGAAAGCTGATCTGCGTTTACCAAGTAGATTCTGCCCGAGTCCTGTTCACTGTTGTGGTAAATCACTGTTGGTCAAAACACACACACACACAGAAGTATATTTTTTACATGACCAGGACCACGCCTCCCGTGTTGTCGTGACGTTTCACCTCAGATATTGTCGCAGTACAAAACGCGCTGACATAATGCAAAAATCTGGCTCTGCAGTCAGCCAGCTGTTCTGGTCCAGCTAGCTAAATGGCTACCTTAATACTAGATAAGCGACAGCTATCTCTGTAGAGTGCCTCATGACAATAATTATTTACTAGACCCAGCCTTGCCGCTGGCATCATGACAATGCTGCTCTGGAATGCAGGACTAAAATGTGAGTATAGATTATTCTAATGCTACATTTCTATGATTAAAAGGTTTCTGCAGAAAATGGCTTTCAGACATGATTTAGTCTGGTTCCACAAGATCAACACCTCACTGTCAGCGTGGCTTTCTGTTTCTGTCATCCATGAATACAATATGTGAAATCTGTGTCCATCCAGCTGTTTCTATTCAATAGATGCAGGTAACACAGAGTACATTTACAAAATATATATTTTGTACCTCTCCCTCTACCTCCATGTATAGTATGTGGATTCAGCATTTGACAGAGATGTATGCAGAGTAACCATTTGTCCTTGTCAGTAGCAATGAATGATTACAGTTATTCACTCAATAGAGACTTTATTTTCTTTTTCCGAACACATTTGATGCTTATTATTTTATAATGGTCATTTTATATATGGTATTTGCTTACTAGTTCCTTTGCCAGCTCTTTGGAATTACATTACAAGGTGTCTATATAAAATTCAACTATTGTTGTTTTGCATTTGTAGTTAATAGAGAAGGAAATAAAAAGAGAGAAAAAAGGGAAGGATGGGAAAAGTTTATTTTAGCTAACTAAAAGAACATTACATCAATACCCTGAGATGCTATCAGGTTCTCTATTTATAATAATGATGAATATATAATAATGCTTAAAAAAGGATAAACTGGTTCTTTCTTTATGTCTCTTAATGTTCTGTTATTTATATGGGTTGTTAAGCTGGCTAATACAAGCTGTGAGTGTATATCGTGGGTATGTGTGTCTGTCTACAAGGCTACATTGGTTTCATTTTCTGTCTTGTTCACTTTTTGACTGTGGTGTTGTGTTTGTTCTGTTTATTGTTTTGCTTCTTGTCTGTTGATTTACATAATCTTTTGTTAAATTAAGATTAAAAGGACAAATGCATATAAACATAGTATTATAAAAGCGGAATTGTTCCTTGCAACACAACAAAACGTGTGTTGTGTTGCAGGTGTGGAGCTGTTGTGCGACAGAGATGTGGACATGGCCACGCGGGTGCAGGACCTGCTGGAGTTTCTCCATGAGAAGCAGCAGGAGTTGGACCTGGCGGCAGAGCAGCACAGGAGACATCTGGAGCAGTGTGTCCAATTAAGGCATCTACAGGCTGAAGTCAAACAGGTACATACTTGAAGAAGAAGAAGAAGAAAAGGACAAGAGAGTATAACAAGGATAGACAATCATACAGCTTTAAAGCAGCAACTGGAAGGTGGAGGTGGAATTTTGAAAGCACGCAAAAAGAGCAAGGCTTTTTAGTTATGAAAGAATAATCCCCTCATTAAACTCAGAAAGAAAAGACGTAGAGATCATATATAAATGCTCACATGTGCTGTATTCAGAAATAAACACACCTAGGGCTACCTGTAATGCTTTTTCCTCCTGAGACTGAGGTCAGACTGATCTGAGGAAAGCTGTTCTGACACTTTATTGGCACAGTGTACCGTGATATTACAGTGGAGTGTTGAAGGGTTACAGGGCTACAGTATGTTCTGTCTGTACATGACCATGGGTAGATGACTCATCCTCTGTCAACAACTCTGTCTCTCCCTCCTCTTTCTGGCTGTATTTCTATCTGTCTATATCTCTTTCTGACTTTGGGGAATAGTCAGAAAGATACAGTACGGTTGGATGTTCAGCCAAGGTTTAAAGAGGGAGGGAGATAAATGGAAATTCAGGGTAAAAGAAGAAAAATTGGCCAGACACAATCGGACTTGACAGGGAGGGAACGAGATAGAGTTTCTTAGCTTATTGTTGTGTCAGTGAAGAGCGACGATTCTCTCCCAATATTCACAATCACAGCAAGAAAATTGTGTGAATGAATTTGCAATGTAGCCAACTGATATTTCAAAGCAAAACAAAAACAAACATGGAGCCAATTTTCCTAACTAGGCCGGTTATCATAGTGATGCAGCCGGATAACAACAGGCTTTGTGTTTCAACTTGCACTCAAATGAATAATAAATTGAACAAAAGTGGTGGCAGATATGATATTGAGACTAAAAGAAACAGAATTATACCCAGAGAGTATTGCAGCAGCGCATTTCAGAAGATGTACTGCCATCGTAGTGATTGAATAGATCTGACAGTGTGATGATAGTGTGATGCCAGTATGATGGTGGGGCTATTTTGACACATCTGCCCACAGAGAGGCAGTGCTATATATGCAGTAATGGACTCGTACAGAAATCTATATGTCTGTGGAGCTAATACTGGTTTATAAATCAGAATTGTCTTAAGCTGTGGGTACTATACCCAGTTAAGTTTCAAACTTAAGTTCATGTTGAGGTGTTCACGTAGGAGCATTTCATTAAATCCCTTAGGTTGTCTCTTTGTGTAGGTGTTTAGACTAAGGCTTTCACAGCAGTTACTCTCATGGTAAAGCATGTACACTTCAGTTACCCTGGTTATGCTTCATTCACATTTTAATATATGTATATATATAACATAATGTTACTGGGCAGCAGCAGCATTGTCCAAAATTGACAACTTAGAGAAATGAAAAAGAATGTTTCAATAAAAATGATTTATCTAATGTTAATATATGAGACAGATTCATGGTAACGTTTGTCTGGATATCTACAAAATTGCTAGTGCTAATGTCAAAGCTATACTCAACAAGTTGTATCAGCAAGTTGCAAGCAGTGGTTCCTTTTCCTGAAAACTGCATCTTGGTATATCTTTCTTCTCTTCAATCTCAATAAATTCAGCCATTGTCTTGTCCTGAAAAGCGCTATACAAGTTTAATGTATTATTATTATTATTATTATTATTATTATTATGTTTTAACAATTTTTTTCACCTTAGGTTACTAAGGACCTTCTAGCCACACATAAGGGAATACCAAGTAGCGAAGGGCAAATGGTTTCCCCATCCAACATCCTACAGAAATCCTTGATTTTTGTATCCTTAGATTAAAATTTAAGGGCAACCTTAGCTTAAGTAGTTTTATGCAACTGGGTACTGGTTTTTAACATGGCAAGTACTTTCAAACAACTTTGAGCACACATGACAAACTACTGTACAATGTGAGGTTATTATAGTTAACTAAAACTCAACTAAAAACTAAAACTAGGTTGTAAAAAAAATCTCAATTGACTCAATTGTCTTTTCAAAGTGTTTGTGTTGTAATATCTTCTCTGAACTTCTTAAATCTTGTCTCTGACAAATACCCCCCATATTCTACTTTGATAAAAACTAAAACTTATACTGAGCAATACTGAATACTAATAAAAACTAAGCTAAAACTAAACATTTTTAAACAATAAAAACTTACATGGGTACAATGCAGTTTTTACCATGGATTTGTGTTATGTCAGTGTAAAATACAACATCCTGGGAACTTAGTGCAACCCTGTTAGACTAAAGTTAGATGCAACCATAATCTGGTAATTGTAGCCTCTGCACCCTTGCTACTGATTATATAAATATCATAGCCTTTTATTCCAGGCCAGAGATTACTACTGCGCTACAGTTGCTGTTGTTACTGAGAGGTGGTTACTTCTTAGGACTACTTTCCTTATGTCATTATGAAATGGCACAGTTAAAAAATAAGAATTATGGATAGAGCACCAACAAAACTAAAAGCACTGTAAAGTGAAGTCAGTTGTAATGGAAATAATATATCATGTAAATCGAATGGTTTTCCATATTATACTAATGAATCATACATGTATTTATTATTGCTGACGTTGCTGCTGTTTGTTCAGGCGTTAGAGTTACGTCACGTGTACATGCAGTTCCTCTGATTCTCATACCTGTCCTGCCTCGGGACAATGCAAGTGCAGTGGAAACACAGGCCCTGTTGAAGCTGCTGAAAAACAGGAGTCACAGTTGTGTTGCATCATCACTTTTATAGCCAAGATCCAGTTGCAGTTCTTCCCATCACCCACACAGCAGGTGTGCTTGCTGAGTCAGACGGAGAGGTGTTCTGACAGACTGTGTTTAACATACCCTTTGGCTAGAACTAGGCCAGCAAAACTATGAGCAAATGGGATTTTGTGTGCATCCACGAGCGTGTGTGTTGTGTGTGCTAGGCGGGGTGTGTGGTAGGTGAAGAGATTATGTACAAAGGGCTAAGTAAAGGATGGTGTAGGTAGGGAGATGTGCCGAGCAGCTGAAACAGGAACAGAGTGAGGATGGATGGGAATGAGGAGGTGTCAGAGGGTTAGAGAAGCAAAGAAAAAAATATATGAGAAGAGACAGATAAAGGGGGAGAGTTGGTGCACATGGAGAGAATGTTGAAGAGCTGATGGAAGAAGGAAAAAAGAAACTAAGAACAAAGAACAGAGAACAAAGAAGTCAGAAATCTGGGGAACAGCTTAGATGTTTTTGACAATGATTATTGAAGTGCTTTCGAGATGTTTCCATAGCGAAAGTAGTGCAAATAATTCCAGCGTGTTTAAACAATAAAGAGTGAATAATTTATGTAATAGTTTTTTTGTGTGTATGCTGTGTGTGTTTTAGGTTCTGGGATGGATCCGTAATGGCGAGTCCATGCTGAACGCTGGTCTGATTACAGCCAGTTCATTACAAGAAGCCGAACAGCTGCAGAAGGAACATGAACAGTTCCAACATGCAATAGAGGTAAAAATTTTCTCTTGTTGTTCTCCTTTCAGCTTCTATTAATAAATAAACTACAAGCAACCAAGTGTGACCCATCCATGACACCACCCACTGGTTTTTGGACTACCCTTTTGAAGCCTTGAGTTTGGCATGATGGGGGTTGCCATCTTGCTTTTTTGCTACCAGAGCATGTGCAGTGCCGACAAGAGTGTGGAGTTCGAGGGTGGTGGGCGGTGCTTGGTTTTGGCTCATCCATTCATTGAGAAATAACGTCGGCCTGGTCACGCTCTCCCTCATATTACAACTAAACAGGGTTTTTTGAAAACATTTTAAGCAAGAAATGGGCAAAGTAGTAACAGAATATGAAATCATGTTTGGTCAATACTGTCTACTCTGACAGTGTAATTTGAGTTTCAGGAAGCTCGACTGGAAACTGGACACCCAATGGCAGCTGCTTGGTCACAATCTTTCTTGTATTACAACTAAACAGCACACTAAAACAGTTGGATGTGAGTTTTGTGAGCCCTGTGTGTTTCACTGGATGGACTCACTGAGAATGAAATGCCACTCCTAAAGCATACTCTGCTTTATCATCCATTTTACTCTAAATGGGACCATAAATTACAAAGATGAACATTGTGCTGTGTTGAATAAGACTTGAAACTAGCAATTGAAACCAGAATCTCAACAGGAAACTGTGTACTGGAGTAATAAATCAATCCATAAGACTCCATTCAGACTTCTTTTTGCAGCCTGTGGAGTCAATAGAAGAAGGCAGATTAAAGCCACTTTCACACTGGCTGCACTTTTCAGACCTGGAAGATATGTTATTGTCTATTTAAGCAATGTGTTGATAGTCACAGGCTTCGTACTTCCAGTGACAAATATCTTTTTTTTCCTTTTTTTCCTTATACAGTTCCTAATCCCATTTTTTTCCTCTTGTTCCCCTTCATCTTGTTTGTCTCAATTTATCTCTACATGCGGCATTCTTCTTCACCCTTTTCCTTCCTTTTACCACTTCTGTATCTCCTCTGCTCCGTTCAACCTTTTGCCTTTCAAAAACTCTTCTCAGGTTCATGTGTCTCCACCGCTTCCCCTTCTCATCACAAGTCACACATGAAATGGAATTATGAATAACTAATATCTCTACCACACTCTTTCTTCCCTCCCTGCACACCTTTCTTCTTTATTTCCTTTCTCTCCTTTTAACACTGATTATGCAGGGTGTCTTTCCTTTGAACTCTATCGAGCTGGGCTCATTTTAATGCGGGCCTGTACCTGACCTACTTCTACCGAGCTCACATACACTCGCACAAAGATGCACAGTCAGAAGAAAGCTGTGTTTATGATTATCGCTTACGTGAGACTTTAATTTCGGTATGCATGCCTTAACTGTAGTCTCTGAATCTCAGAATGGATCCAGTGAGAAAATAGCAACTGATATGGGAGTGTCTTCCTGGACAGTACCCTGCAGGTGCTGCAGACATTATCAAAGGTTGTAGGAGATCCTTCATTCTTCCTTTATCTCTTGTTTCCCCTCCTGCTAGTGCTCTAAGTCCAGCAAGGAGCAAAAGGCTACACAAGAGTAACCAGATACTGTCCTTTTTACCTCCCTATCTCATTTCCTCTCCAGAGTCCTCACTCCAGGACAATCTTTTGCAACACAGCTATAATCAGACACTACTTTTATTTATTTAGCCTTTCCTCCACCCTCCACCAAACTGCCCTGGAGGCCCAGCAAGCAGCTGGGGCCCTGTTTTTAAAGCAATCATTGTGATGTATAGATTCATATAACTCTTGAAATTTCATCTTTTTTTTGTTTTTTTTGTTTTTTTATCTCACCCGTATCCCCCACGCAGAAAACCCATCAGAGTGCGCTGCAGGTACAGCAGAAGGCTGAGGCCTTACTCCAGGCAAACCACTATGACATGGATATGATCAGGGACTGTGCAGAAAAGGTATTGCTCTCTAACAAATACATCTCTACATCTCTAAAGGAAAGCATGAATAATAATGCAGGTGGCGCGATTGCTATTCTAAAGTCGTAAACTGATTTGTTTTGTTTGACTTGAAGGTGGCAGACCACTGGCAGCAGCTGATGCTGAAGATGGAGGACCGACTCAAGCTGGTTAATGCTTCTGTGGCCTTCTACAAGACCTCTGAACAGGTACGCAAGCAGGTGTTAAAGTGTGTTAATCTTGAACAGGAGTGAGTTTGAGCAAAAATGACAAAAAAGAATTATGGGAAGTACACTCCCCTTTGTCAACAGACCTTCAAAGCTTGTACCTGACCAAGTTACATAAAGAAGACCCATGTTGCATTATACAGTGGTTTTATGTGCTGTATCATCTGTGTCTCAGGTGTGCAGTGTGTTAGAAAGCCTGGAGCAGGAGTATAAGAGAGAAGAGGACTGGTGTGGTGGTGCTGATAAACTGGGTCCAAACAGTGAGTCAGACCACGTCACCCCCATGATCAGCAAACATTTGGAGCAGAAAGAGGCCTTCCTCAAGGTGAGAAAGTTATTTTGAATATATTTTATTTATATTTAAGAAAAGATTTCATTTTACTGTACTGAGTCATAAAGATTTTGATTTTTTTAAAAAGAGATTAAGAAAACATGCTAAGTTGAAATACTGGCTTCTCGACTACAACACTTAAGCCAGCATGTTCTCCTTCCCATTCTGGTCTGTGACATCTGTTTCTATTTGCCTAGTCCACGTTAATTAGAGTTCAAATTAATGCTAAATATTCACTGAGCTTATGAGTCATAAAAAAATCATTATTAATCTTTTACAAGATAATATGATGCATAATTTGAGCAATATATTAATGGAGTCTGGCAGGCAGTAAGACAGGCAGTCACTGAACTCTAACTCCAGAGTGTGTATTTTCGGAGCAGTGGCCTTTTGTTTTTGGGATAACAGCCTTAGCTTTTCACAGACAGACAATTGACAGAGTTATAAAAAGCTGCTCAACTAGGACTCATCGGCACTTGTTATTGTCAAAGTATGTTCATGTAGGTCGAGTGTCCCTGCAGCCTGTCTGAACTGCATGTCTAGGGAGGAGGGGGTGGGGTGAAAGAACTCACTTCAACTGTAGATTGTATAATAAACAGGGATTCAACCTTTTTTATTTAATTTGCCATTTTTAGCTCCAACACACTATTTGGACAGCACTACCGCAGTATTTATGAATGCAAGGGTCTTACATATTGCTCCTTTTAAGAAAAATGTCAAGTTACTTGTTATTGGTGTGATTTCTAGGATAATTTTAGGTATTATATCAGTCAGAAGACCCTGTAAGTGACACTTGTTCTCATTCTACACACTTACAGGCCTGTACGTTAGCTCGGCGTAATGCTGACGTCTTCTTGAAGTACCTGCACAGGAACAGTGTCAACATGCCTGGCATGCTGTCCCATGTCAAAGCTCCAGAGACTCAGGTTAAGAGTAAGTAGACAACTTGGTAATCACCCTCTGCATCTTTTCATTGCAAAGATGTTCAAATGATCAAATTAGCTTTCTAACTTTTTGTATTCATCATTCACAGAATAATAAATTCAAGTTTTCAGTATGTCTTTGCTCTGCTGACGCACAGCAAAAAACATCTTGAATACATTCATTTTGTGCGCTTGTGCTGTTTCATCAGATATCTTGAATGAGCTGCTGCAGAGAGAGAACAGAGTGCTCCACTTCTGGACCATGCGGAAGCGGAGGCTGGACCAGTGCCAGCAATATGTCGTGTTTGAACGCAGCGCCAAACAGGTTTGTGCTCATGATTGTGTGTGTACTGCGTCTTTATGAGTGCACTTGCAATAATCACAATTTTGGAGAAAAGGCCGGGCAGGTCCGTGCATCGTGTCATTCAAGTCATTACAGACAGACTGAGTAGAAATAAGCCTCCCCTTGTTTGAACTGAAAACAAATTAGCAAGTTGACTTGTGTCTGTTGGCAAGTAGCTGCAACTTCCATCTTGATTTGTCTCTGTTTTTAAATCAAGCAGTCTGTGTTTTCTTTGTAATGATACATTTCAAATATACTGGAAATGATGTAAGTTGGCAGACATTTGCAACAATGACAGTCGTAAAGACGGCTAACATTATGTGGCCCAGTAGATTTAAACACTGTGTTTATTACAGAGCATTGCCTAACATAAGCCGCCGAACTACTCATTTTTACCCCTCAGGCGGTGCTGAACGTTTCAATCCCTGGGATTTTTATTGTTAAGTTTGTCTATGTTTTAGAAGAAAAATAGATCTGAGCTAAGGGGGAGAGGTCAAGTCACAAGAACACTCGCTATTTCTTACTCAAACAAGTCTCAGATCAGCCATTGTTCAAAGATACAAGGACCTGTGAGATTGACACAGTTTGAATAATACTGTTATCTGCAGAAGCCAAGATCTATTCACACATCACACAGATTGAGCTTTTTTTATTTAAACATCACTGCTGGAAACTCTTCATTTTCAAGAAGCCAAAGCAACTTAAAATTCGTAGCACTTAAGCTCTTGGCTCTATCTATGTGTGTCAGATCTGAGGCTGTTTAAATACAAGACACTTTGCTCCCTCTTGTGGTGTTTGGATAGCACAGTGCAGGCACACAGCAGTGAGCTTAGCCAATAAAATCAGATGACATCATAGATGTTTCTAGGACATGGCTATTCTAGGGCGATCCAGGTTTTATCCCCAGGGCCCAAATGCTTTCTGGTCTCACAGTTTGACTGGACCAGTTCTGCCAGTGCTGGTTATAAAGTACACAGTCATTAAAAAGAATCGAAACAAAGTAGGACCTTTGGGATTTAATTGAATAAGTTAAATTTTTGATAAATGGTAGTAGTTTGCTTGGTATCTGCATGGTATCATAAAGATCTAATTCCATCATCATATCGCTGTTTCAAAAACTACATTAATTAAGAATAATTAAAAATAATTAAACTATATAGTAGATAGTACAGACGTACTATACATATCAATACTATACGTATCAAATGATCAGTTCAAATTTATCCCACTTAACCCACTAAACAAAGACTGTCAGCACAAAAGATTATAGCCACTAACTGGAAAACTATTAACAATGTAAATGAAAAATCATGGCTTTAAACTTTTGAAACATTATTACGTTTAGAATCAACATCTGATTACATATAATACTCAAATGTACAAAATTTGGAATCTGATTAACGTGCAAATTTAACAACGTAACCTGCCATTATTAGTAAGAACATAAGCACCACTACAGATCTGTTTGTTTTATCCTGATATAACTCCTCATGCAGGTTGCTATGTGTGCATACATATGTTAGTATACTAGGCTTGGGTGGTATCTATTTTTTCATACCTTTGTACCTTCCTGACATTATACCAGGGTTAGGTATAATGTTACTATGGCAGCATTTCTGCGGTTTATGTGTAAAACAGCTCATCTGACTGTAGTCGACTGTACTGTGGTACTGCCATAACGTAGGGGAGATGGTCATCATTGGCACACTATTCCCACAGCTAGAAACACACACTCAGGAGCTCTGTTTCAGTCATGAAAAGCTGCAGCTTTCATTCACTGACAAACTCAAACCCACACTGTGCATTTACGGCACCGTCTCCACTCATTTATTGCCAGACTGACAACTTCACAGCTCACCTTTTCCTCCGCTTAGCGCACATTCACCATCACTCTCTGACACCATAGACAATAATCAGTCTGACACTGACACCTCTCTCATGCTCACTAAAGTTACACACTAACGCCAAAACACTTTTCTGACCAGTCAGTAGTCTGCAGTGTTTGTTAGCTTACCTTCATCATTGAGACTGAATCCAAAATATACCCAAACAGAAGCATTTTTCTTTTTTAGAAGTTAGTCCTCTAACTTTAACAGGCACTCTAACAGGCACCATGTTTGTTTGCTCAGCTGCACTGCTGCACAGAGACTGACCCCTGGTGGCATGTGCTGCACACTACAATACAGTATTTCCTCATCAGTTTCATAGAAAGAGGAGCATCTCCATTGAAGGCGGTAGTAAAAATCATACCGCTGGGTTTTTTAGTTCCCTGGTATAGCGTATTACCTTTATATCACCCAAGTCTAATACTTATATAAATAGTGCATGTGTTTGTATGCGTAACATATATACATATAGTATGTGTAAGGGTTAAATGTACGCATTTATACATATGTATAAGTATATATATATCTATGAATTTAAGTATGCGTGATACATGTATGTTGTGTATGTATTACCACCTGCCACTACTATTTGAGTCAGGTTGGTAACCTGAGGTCAGCTTTCATTCCAGGACAAGAATATGTGCAGTAAACTTAGTTAATTTTTTTCTTTACCTGACCAATATATGTAAAGTTTTGAGCTGTGCAAAACCCACTGGATATGAGGGGAAGAAGTGGATGAGCCCAATAACACAAACTGCCCCTTGGCTTTAATGTTTTCATATTTAGATAGTTAATAGAGACTGTGTCAAATTGTGTAACTAAAATCCCTGAAGTGCAAACGTACTCACTTGTGATTGGTTGTTTCCTCAGGCCCTGGAGTGGATCCATGACACTGGGGAGTTTTACCTGTCCACACACACATCCACCGGCTCCAGCATTCATCACACACAAGAGCTGCTAAAAGAGCACGAAGACTTCCAGATCACAGCAAAGGTACGTGTGTGTGTCTGTGTTTATTTGTCAGTTTCTTGCTATATCTATAAAAGAAGGTGAGGAGGATAGAAACTGTATATTTTTGTGCCTGTTGCTCTGCTTGTTGCGCTGTGTGTTTGTTTGCACAGTACTGCGCTCTGCCGTGAGGCCCTTTCCCAGGGCAGTGTATTGTCCTCTTTCCTCGTTGCTGTGTCACTGTTATTGTGTGAGAGAACATGCTATTGTATCCATCAAGCAAACACACTGATTCCTAACTCTCTCTCTCTCTCTCTCTCTCTCTCTCTGTCTCTCTTATCTACCTTTGCTCCTCTGACGCTGCCTCTACGCGGCCATCTCTCCTCCCTTTCTGTCGCCTCCCTAAATGTTTCTCTATTGACAGCAAACCAAAGAGCGGGTAAAGCTGTTGATCCAGCTGGCGGATGGGTTTTGTGACAAGGGCCACGCCCATGCCCTGGAGATAAAGAAATGGGTGTCCTCTGTGGACAAGCGCTACAGGGACTTCTCTCTCCGCATGGACAAATACCGAACCTGCCTGGAAACGGCGCTCGGCATTTCTTCCGACTCCAACAAGGCTGTGAGTGCACACCACTGATAAAAATCAAAAGAAGAATACAGACATCAGCTCTATTCTTACTGATGTGTTTTGATTCATATGCTTTAAGCTCAAAGCTTGAGTTAATGTTTCATAATGAAAGATCATGGAGAGATACAGTTGTTGATACAGTATGTCTGACACAAGTTATACTTATAAGGATATAACCTTGGCTTCTAGCCTTTCTAGTGCGAGATTAAAACAAAATCATGTTTTATTTGATGGATTTAATCATACGAACGACCTCTGGCTTTCACGTTATTGTAGAGCTTGCACCATGGGGTCAAATGTCCCATTTAAAGCGACTACAAGGAACGCTCATGTTGAGTTGATTTTGGAGCTCCTTGTAGACAAGGGCAGTAGTGTTTCCACTGTTATAAATAAAAAATATAATGGCAAAAATAAAGTCATCTAAATAAAAATCTCCTTCTGCTTCCTTTTAACTGGCTAAGGTACTACTCATTGTAACTTTGCCTGGGAAAACATAAACAGAGTCTTCTTGTTGATGATCTCATTTGCTTGTGTAGGTCATATAGAGGCATTAGTATTAAATTGAAACTGTTTCATAACAAGTTAAAAACTTCTTGTAGTATGTTTAAATTCCATTTCCCCATAGTTAATTATAATGGAGAGAGAAAGCAAATACATCACACTTTGGTGCATGTACTGGTGAATGACCATCATGCTTGTTATGCGCAACATAAAAGCCACTTTGTCCTTTTCAGAGTAAAGAGCTGCAACTGGACATCATCCCAGCCAGTGCTCCAGGGTCAGAGGTCAAACTGAGGGATGCTGCCCATGAACTCAATGAAGAGAAGAGGAAGTCAGCGAGAAGGAAAGAGTAAGTGTGGCAGCTATATCCCTGACATTATATCCTGCACGGTCGTGGCAAAATGCCTGGATGAAGAATTCAGTCATTTTTCTGCAAACATACGAAAACTTTTTTTTTTCCAGTCCCATTAAAATGGTACAGCTGCAGTCAGGCTTTCATTTCAAATTGTGAGAGTTAGTGATAATGTGGAGTTTAATGTCAGATTACCCAGAGAACATGAGCACATCACAGTGAACGCTGAAATCTTCGAATCCAATCAAGTATGTTAACAAATGGAGATGGAGTTTATGGTGCATGTGAGAGGATGCGGAGCAGTAATGTGCCTTATGAGCTTTTATCACCAAATGTTTCTGTGTCCCTGATGCTGTATATGAAGGAATATCTGTGCTAATTGGTTTTAAATGGTTTATGGGGGAAATTCAAACAGGGGGGAGCTCATGAACGGCCTGAAAATTACAGTACATATGTTCACAAGCCATAAGTGAGCCATAAGGGGGTTATAATGCACCCACATCAAGCAACAGTGCTA
Organism: Lutjanus campechanus; assembly: GCA_027495735.1. Taxonomy (NCBI): domain Eukaryota; kingdom Metazoa; phylum Chordata; class Actinopteri; order Lutjaniformes; family Lutjanidae; genus Lutjanus; species Lutjanus campechanus. The sequence goes on along the minus strand of JAJHUR010123179.1, from coordinate 12,510 downwards.
TATTTGTCTTAACTCTGTGCCTAGGAGACATCTCGCAGTAGAGGAGTTTCATGGGATGAATTTCAAGCAGTAAATTGACATCCAAACGCTACCACCTACTGTAACAGCAGGCTGTTTATGACTGTAGGTCAGAATCTGAAATCCACACAGTCCCTTCATCCTGTCAAACTTAAGATTTTGTCTGTGATATTAACATGGAAACACTTTCCTGTTATGTGGGTTGACAAGTTTGACTTGACTTATAAGAGAAGAAAAGCAGGGTGAAATTCTTTATCTTTCGAATGTTTTTTTTAAATTTGTAATTACTAGTCTTTTTTTAAATAATTTATATTTGACAGTGCCGTTAATCAGGGTATCTATCCTCTTTGCCTGTCCTTTTAGATTTATAATGGCTGAACTGATTCAAACAGAGAAAGCCTACGTCAGAGACCTACGGGAGTGTATGGATGTAAGTATTGTAACAAACACACAGACTCATTACCTTATTTTATTATTTATTTATTTATTTTTACACAACTAGTTCTTTCTTGACTTGTAGTGAATTGACTCTTCATTGCCCCCGCTGTGACTTTTTATATCTTGCCTTCTTATTTATTTTCTTCTGCTCTAATTAGTAGCACTTTTTCTGGGTAATTTCTCTGTAGCTATTGCAGTTTGTTGCTCACAAAATAAGTAAATGATTACTTAAAATATCTAACATGATGATCAGCTGCTCTCACATCAGATGAGCTGGCACAGAGACATTTCTAGGTTTTTAATAAATTATTCTGTGTGTGTGTGTGTGTGTGTGTGTGTGTGTCTGTGTGTCTGTGTGTGTGTGTGTGTGTGTGTGTGTGTGTGTGTGTGTGTGTGTGTTGTGCAGACATACCTGTGGGAGATGACCAGCGGTGTAGAGGAGATTCCTCCTGGTATTGTCAACAAGGAACACATCATCTTTGGGAACATGCAGGACCTCTACGAGTTTCATCACAAGTCAGTGGAGCAGTGATCTGCTGTGACATTCTGTGTTTTTACCATCAACATCGCTAATTTAAAATGATAAAGTGGTTAATGTACATTATTGTTCTTGAGCTTCTTATTGCTCCTCTTTTAAATGTTTCTGTCTCTGTACAGTATCTTCCTGAAGGAGTTGGAGAAGTATGAGCAGCTTCCAGAGGACGTCGGCCATTGTTTTGTGACTTGGGTAAGAGATTTATTGTTATGACTTTTATATTTCAGTTTGTGTAAGGTCTACCTTTACCCCCTATTGTTGTCCAACATCGTTTTAATTTGTCTTGTTTTGACTGGCAGTTTTTATTAGACTTATACGTTTGCTTAAGTTGCTGTTTAGCATCCAAGACTCTTGATATCTTGTGTATAAAGTACTGGTGTTATTTCTCCTGCTCAGGCTGATAAGTTTCAGATGTATGTGAACTACTGTAAGAACAAGCCCGACTCCACTCAGCTCATCCTGGAACATGCTGGACCCTACTTTGATGTAAGTAACTACCAATAATGTGATAACTTGTGATCTTAAAGTTAAGGTGAGAGATTTCATTTTATGTATTTTGTAACCCACGCACTGCTTCTCGGACTTTTGTGTAAATGCAGCTCCAACATTCACTCCGATCCATTGCTGTTGTTGCTGTTTTAGCTCTCAACATTTATCTGTACAGTATATGAGTGAGAATAATGAAGTCCATAGCTCCTGTAACACATACTGGTATGTGTGTTTCCCTTTTTGATTCACAGGAAATCCAGCAGAGACATCGCCTTGCCAACTCCATCTCCTCTTATCTGATCAAACCAGTCCAAAGAATCACTAAATACCAACTCCTTCTCAAGGTACAATATGTCTTTAAATAGATGTAAAGGGAATGATATCCAGTCTGTTGTTATTTACTTTTTGCAGGCAAAAAATGCATACAAAATCATTGCAGTTTTTCTCAATCGATTTGGCTCATTTTTCAAAACAGTCTTTACATTCTCTAAACTGTAAGTGCAATTGTCACAGATGTTTCATAGAACATCAAAACTCTATTGCATGTTTACAAAAGGTAGTTACTCACCCACAACATTTCATTCATGCTGCAAAACCAAGTTTTTGTGTCAGTAAATTGGCCAGTGCCACAAAAATGAAAAGTTGTTTTGTCACTGTGTGAGCTGCACTGGTCAAAATGTTTAGCTGTTTTTTCACCATGACAGTCAACCCTGCAAATGATTCTTAGATACAAATCTCTGTTCTATTTAACTTTTTTGTTGACACTGACTGCTAACCTATAGTTTGAGTCAAAATACGATTCACAACAACATTCAGCTCATAGAAAATGTAAGTTTTGTCAAGCTGTTGTGTATCGCACTTTTTTAGACTCAAATTACAATTTAGAATTATACACAGAAAAAGGATAGACACATTTCAACCTGTCCTCATAGATGTGTGTGTGTGGCAATGTGTTAAATGCAGTAACTCCTCATTGATTGATCCGGTTCATCTGAAAATATAAATAAACGCTCTGTTTTGAAAAATGTAATTCTCACTTGAGAATTGAGCCAAAGCAAATGAGAAGAACTGTAATGTGTTCTTTACTTCTTCATTTAACCATCAATGTGTGTATGTCTTTGTGTGTTTGCTTGTATTATAGGAGTTGTTGACATGCTGTGAGGAGGGTAAAGGTGAGATCAAGGATGGACTTGAAGTGATGCTCAGTGTCCCCAAGAAAGCCAATGATGCCATGCATCTGTCTATGCTGGATGGTGGGTAGACACACACAAAAACACACTGTTCTGAGTGTCTGATGTCTCCCATTATTCCTACATTCACTTTGCTTTTGTGAATGGAGTCACGCCACTTTCAATTCATTCAGCACAGACAATTCAGCTGTGAGTCAGCAATAACTTAATTTAACTTCCCTTCCGCTTGCCACCCACAAAGATGTTTGCACATACTGTACGCACAAACACGACTAAATTGCTCTTTTCTTCTTCGTCAGGGTTTGATGGGAACATTGACTCCCAGGGAGAGTTGATACTCCAGGAGTCCTTCCAGGTCTGGGATCCCAAGACTCTGATCCGGAAGGGTCGCGACCGACACCTCTTCCTCTTTGAGATGTCACTGGTCTTCAGCAAAGAAGTCAAAGACTCTAATGGGCGCAGCAAGTATCTGTACAAGAGCAAACTCTTTGTAAGTAAAGGGCTGTTTTATCAGACTATATTGTTTCTTTTTATTCTGATTACAACAGACGAGAAGTCAATTAAGATGTACTACGTGATTTACTGAGGCTATCCATAAATGATGCTAAGAAACTATGAATTCATCACTCATAATAGTGCAAGTTATCACATGATGTCACCAGAATATAGTTGGTATACCAGTCATTAAAAGTTGCACATGTCTGTGTATTGATTGTGTATTGACCAGATGTGGTCATTTACTGTACAAGACAAGAGCACCAAAGGTGCCAGTGTTGCTTTGAAGCAAGCTAAAACCTGGAAACCTTCTTTAATATGATTTTAGACATGGCAAAACAAGGCCTGTTTTCTGCAGAAATCTCACTGCACTCAAATGAGGCATCATTAATGAAACAGTTAAGCGGCCCAAATTATGAAAAAACAGGCCTTTTTCCCATCTGTTAACTAGTGATTTTATTTTTTGTTACACAGAATAGAAAATGAAAACCAAACTGTTTTTAAAATTCCACTCCTCCCTTTTTTGACCATGACAAAGAAAAAAACACATTGTATTTCCATTATAACCTTTGTAATTTAAAATGAAAATCAAACAACCACCTTTTTTTGTTTGTTTGTTTTTTAATACCCATTTCCAAAATGTGCAATGACCCAATTGCCAAACTAAATATGTAATATTTTAAAATATAAATTCAAGCTGTATGGCTCAAACATGTTAACTTAAGTTCAGGAATGGTTTTTGGGAGTTGGGTCAGCTGGAAGATTGCTATTATTGTTATTGTTGTTGGTTATGTATCATATGGATTTTCTGACATATTATTCACCCCCTCAGACATCAGAGCTTGGAGTGACAGAACATGTGGAGGGAGATCCTTGTAAATTTGCCCTGTGGGTGGGCAGGACCCCGACCTCGGACAACAAGATCGTCCTCAAGGTATAAAGATAAGGATTTGAATGGTGAAGATAAAGGGCAGTGTTTGACCACTGCATTCATATTTATTAATATTCCTTTTTCTTTTTCATATTGTAAATATTTCACATCAATATTTGGATATTAATGATCAGTTAGAACTGAGAACCAAAATATCGTTGCTCTAAATTAGTTACAGTTCCCGCTTGTATCAATGAAGTGGTAATGAAGTGAAGAGCAGACCCCCATATGATCCCCTGTCCCCAAGAGTGGTCAAGATATTCACACATAAAGAGGAAGAGTCACTCCATATCTGTAGTCCACCCCCACTAAATCCTACATAGCAGCCAAGAAAGTTCACTCCCTGTAGAGGGCTGGAGTGTTGCTTTTTGCTACTTATTCACTCATCACACAGACACATTAGCATAGCAGTTGATGGGTCATAATCCAAACTCACAAGCAGCTTGGTATTTCTCATGCGGTGAGTCATAAGCAGTGTTTTCTGCAGGGTGAGTGTGTAGATGTGTCTTTGTTTTTGAGACTGACAGGGAGAAAAACTGAAACTTGTGGATCCCTGTGTTTGTGTTACGATGCGTGAATTTGTGTTTGACGGCTATCTGTTTTATTGCATAACTTCTGATGACCATCCTAATCTGTGTCTTATGTAACACGGTGCCACAGCAGCCTTGGTGCTGCTCGTTGCTAAGTGAAGGAGGAAGAGGAGACACTGACGAGGGTAGTCATATGCACAACATGCTGTTGCGTTGGCTCCGTGACGTAAATAAATGAGGCTGATGATAAAAGTCCATATTTCTCTCTGTGGAGCCCTAAGTGGAGCTTAGGAGACACCACTGTCGTCATTTCACATTGTGTCTGAATATGAACATGTGACTCAATTAGAAGATTGCAGGGATGAAAGCACTCATGTGGGATCAGACACAACTATATAATTGCTATATTAAACCTCAAGCTGTGTTATGGGTCAACAATGCATCCGTTGAGGGAAAAGTGAACAGGGCAACTGCTTTTATTTTTCTCCGCTGTTCACATCTCTTGACGCTGATTTAATGTTCTGTCTGCGTCAGCATGTGAAAAAGCAGAAAAACACCTGACTTCACTGCTGACGTGACAGCCGTACATACTAAAACCTGTCAGTCTAAACTTTATCTAACCAATCGTGTTGTGTTGCAGGCTTCAAGTATTGAGAACAAGCAGGACTGGATCAAACACATTCGGGAGGTCATCCAGGAACGAACCGTCCACCTGCGTGGAGCTCTGAAGGAGCCCATCCACATCCCTAAAGCCACCACAACGAAACAGAAAGGCAGGCGGTAAGCTAACAGTGTCGTTCTCTTAACTTAAGCTTTTGTTTATTTTTTTTAAAGGTGCAATAGATAAGAATCAGCCACCTGTCAAATTCATGCTCCAAACAAATATTGGGCTAACTGTAGCTGCTGATCAAACAAATAGGGGGGCTAACTGTAGCTGCTGTTGGCTAGTTAGCTCAATTAGCTCGGCTAAGAGAAAAAAGCAAAGAGAGCTTGTGTAACGTAGCTAATTCACCACTCACACACTCTCACCTAAACCACTGGGGAGAGGCCTGAGCTGTACTATCGGACTATTGCCTCTTGAGGTACAAAGTGGTATAACTGGACAGGATGGACCAGGTCTAGCTAGTTTGCATGCTAACTTTGATCTCTGCAACACAATACAAATATGTCTCTGACATGATGTCAAAACTGTTATTTCTGTTGATAATTTTAGTACATTTTTGAATGTTTTGGATGAAATTCTTACATATTGCACCTTTAAATGAGTTTAAATAATTATTATCTTAATTATGTTTGCCATCATAAACATTATAATACACTAAAGTTATTTTATCAAATTTTACCATTAAAACTGCAGCCGGCCTCAAGAGAAAAACAGAAGTGATGCAAAAAACATCTCAGATTCCAGGCTGTTACAGTCTAAAAGTTCACTAACAAACATTTCCAGTAAAATATAATGATTAATAATAATAATAATAATAATAATGTCTGCCTGCAGAGACGGAGAGGAGCTGGACAGCCAGGGAGACGCCAGCAGCCAACCGGATACCATTTCCATTGCCTCACGGACATCCCAGAACACACTGGACAGCGATAAGGTAGGAAGACAAACACAATCTCCAGGCATTCGTCATCCCCAACATGTACATAGCAGCACTTTAAACATACACAAAATAGATATTTCACTATTAAGTTCAATCAGTCAATATGTAGCCCAGGACTTCTCAAAGTGTGGACCAAGGTCTACATCATGCACAGCAGGTCAGTTCGGACCCAGGCTTTACCTTGTGTTATGAAGTGTCACGTTTTCAGTTTTGAAAGAAATTCTGTGACAGGCTTCAATGTTATCTTTTTTCCACCTGCCTGGTCAGACAAGTGAGTCAGAAATCTTCCTCAAGTCAATTTTTACTTGCTCCTGTACAAACTGATTTATTCATTTGCGGTTCGCAAATAATAATAAAGACTAAACACAGTTGTCATTTTAAATGTTAAATGTTAAATATCTTGTTTTGTCAGTCTAAAACACAAAGATCTTCAGTATAATATGATGATTTTGCATGAAAAATGACTTCCTAACTACTTAATGGATTATCAGAATAGTTTAAAAGCGTAACCACTTGCCTGGTCAGGCAGGTAAGTTGCCGGATTTACTAGCCCAATATGGCATTTTGCTTGCCCAGGGCGAGCGGGCCATCCATATTTTTGAGCCCTCAATACATTTTTAGTGGCACTGAATATACAGACTACAGCCTGTAGTTATTCACAGCAATCCTTTCCACAGATGAATGCAGTTTTAATGTGGTTTTAATGTGGCTTATTGTATTTATCATCGACAATGTTGTCATGGCAAAGTTAACTGCTGGACAGAGTGTAGTGTGTTGTTGCTGCCGGGTTCATGCATTAAGGTTACACTGTAGAAATTGCTATTAGCTCCTAAATCAGCTCCGTTTTCTCTAGCACGAGATTTCTACAACTAATGTGTTCAATAAAATAACCGTCTGTATCGGCTTTGTGCTGGCCCTTAATGTGACATTAATTAATTGCTTGTTGAATGTATGTTGCTTTAAAGTTTTATATGAGTTAAATAAATGTTATTTTGCTATTGCCGATTGGTCCAAAAGTTGAATGAAGAACTTGAATAAAGACCCGTTGCGGATCTTTGAGTACATTTGAGAACCCCTGACGTAGCCTCTCTGCCATTGGTCCATATAATCCCATCACACAGTGACGTGATCATCCGGAAGCTGCAAACTGGTTATATGCAGGCAACTCAAAAGTTTTTGATTGTGTGAAGAGGAAGAAACAGTCCATCTGATAGCGCTTTGAAGCTTTGTGCGTGTGTGCATGTGAGAGAGAGAGAGAGAGAGAGAGAGACAGAGAGAGAGAGGGGGAGAGAGAGAGAGAACCTTAGCAGTCGGCTGTAGTTATATCTGGTAATAGCACCACAGAAGGCCTGTCCTCCTACGCTCAGTATGAGCAACTGTAAAGCTAACACACACACACACACACCCAGCACACATAGATACAAAATATTTCCATACTTTTTTGTCATACTAATTATAAACTGAAGCAGTGGACTACGGGTCATTATTTTCACACTTGAATTGGATTTTCCCCAGCTCAGCCTTAAAAAAAAAGAAAATTAGCTTACCATACCCACTATCACTGTTTAGTTAACTGTTAGCACAAAGCTTAGCTCTGTGGTTGTGTCGCCTAACATAAAACCAAACTGTAAAGGTGAGGAGGTGAGCAGTGTGTGTTTTCATGAATTAATTATTCATTGTTCCCTCAGTTAAGGACACACTCTTGTGTATAAACATTCAAAACACACAGTGACACATGCAAGTACAAATTTGTGTTTCAGTCTCAATATTTGAATGCCCCTCTCTATCCTCCTCTCTGTGAGGGCTCTCTGTGAGACCTCTCATTCAAGAGGCAGTGACAGTGCTGTGTTTGTGTTGAGCATGTGTGTGTGTGTGTGTGTGTGTGTGTGCCCCGCTTCCTGTGTGTGTGTCTGTGTCTCCGCTTTAGTGAGTGACTTGTGTGTCAGCAGCTTCAGCCTCCCACGCTCTCTTCACAGAGGATGCTCGTCTGTATGCCAGACAGGAGAGCACAGTTTTATGTCCTCACAGCCATCGATCTCACACTTAGAAATATTCGGGCAAACCGCTGTGTTTTTTCCCACTGATTTTCTGGTGTGTTTTGTTTTTGTTGATGAATGGACATTAGTGAGCTTAATTGTGGCAACATTTGTTTAAAGACAAGGATGGATTAACTGCTCCACTGTGGAGAGGAGACACACAACAGGGAATCATTTAACCTTCAATAGTCTGATTGTAAGCACCCACAGAGGAGCGCTGTTGACGGCAGCAACTTTTCTCCTGGCCTTTGGATGTTCTAATGGATCAGGATTGTAATTATCTGCGGCTGCTCTTCCCACAGGAAATATTCCATAAAAAGTTAAATCAATTTTACTATTCTTCAGACAGCTTATGCTTGTCTAGAGAGCATCTCCTTGTTGTGATTTAGGACAATCTTGGTTGATTGCTGTAGAAATCAGACTGCTGTAGAGTTTTCAAGCTTTTTGGGACTTTGTCTTGCGATGAGGGAGTGGAAAACAATGGAAAGGCTGGAGGACAGGAGCTCTAATCCCGTTTCTCAGCTTCTCAGCTCTCTGGCTTTACCACACTACCAAAGGGTATGTTGCAAATGATGTATTGTGTGGTATTTAAAAAAAAGGCATGACATTTTTTCTTTGAAATGATTTAGGAACATGCAACACCATGTAAATTTCAATGCTATGAATACAGAACACATGTTCAATTTAAGCAGCTGTAAAACTTTGAACCCATGAAATGAAATATGTTAATAATTTCAGTCTGCTGGGTATGTGGCTTATTTTAACTTTATTATTAATTGTGTGACTAATAGTCTAACACTTTGGTCATCATGAGTATAAATGCCCACAAGATGATTGAAATCAATTTAGGTTTTATTGCTTAAAAATATTTGATATAAACGTGTTTCTTTTTCTTGGGAATTTGAACTTGGAGTACATGAACTTTCCTATTATAAAAATACAGGCTTACAATTAGTAAAGAATGAACTACTTTAAAACATGAAGTTGAATTAGATCTATTGCTATGTACTGTACAACGGAGATGACAAGCTACACATTATTGGGCATTTGTGATATTTGTTTTCATTTATTTTGTTCAATAAATCCAGACAATCATTAATTATGCTTTTGTATTTTATAATTGTAGAATAACAGAATTTGCACACGCTCTGGTGTTCTGTTAGAGCATCAACGCATTTCATTTGCAGCAAGTGGCTGCATGTTCAGTCACGTGTCCAAAAGAAATACCTTCAAGAATAACCGATGAGCAGAATGACTAATTCCACTTTGATCCCTGTCTATCTTATATTGCCTTTCTTTTCATAGACACTCAGAGTCAGTTCGTCAGAGTGACGTTTTGTTCAGTTGTGCTAGAATGAGTCACCAGTCATCAGTGCATATACACATTTACTTTACAGCGCTGCAGGAACACCTGTACTGTTTGCAAAGGTTGTTGTGTGGGAATAGTTGCTTTGTGTTCTGAGAAGCCAGTAATTTCACTTTGTCATGTCAGAAGCAATTTTTCTGAATGATCACAGTTGTTAGCATCAGTTTATAGTGTCAGGTAGTGAAGTAGTATCTTTACTTTTTTTGAATATCTGTGCCAAGATTATTAAATTGCAGGAGAGATAATTTAATTACATTAACTGATGCCTGTCTTTCAAAGTCATACACACAAGTCACACACACGTTTACTTCACTTTACTTAACAAAGGTTGTTGTGTGGAAATATACAAGACATAAGATACTCTTTTATTTACAGTAGTGTTATAATGTGATATTGATAACTATTGATATGTTTTAATTACCTATTTTTAATAAAGACCAAGAAAAGGGGTTGAATTTAACCTCTTTATTTTAAATGGAGCTGCCTACACTTTATCAAGGCACACGACTAATAGATGTGATATTAGGGGTGCCATGATTAGATTTAGCTTTAAGTTTTGGGGTCACATTTGATTTCAATTTTTTTTTTAAAAGCGCTGATTAGATAACTGTAGCGATGATGTATAGCAAGGGTTGATCAAAGAATTGCAATACAATCTGACATCGGCAGTGTCAAGTTGAAAAGTGCAGCCACAGGCTCTCCGAAAAACTCTGTTGTTTCTTCTTCGGACATGCACCAGACGCACTTTTGCAGGTGGAGGTGCAAAGAAAAAAATATACTGGGAGAATCACAATCCTGTTTTTGATTTCAGTTATTGAAATTAAAAGCTCATTTTGATTCATTTCCGATTTAGAATTGAAATTTTGACACCCCTACTGAGTACACTTAAAAAAATAAACATACTGGCGAGCTGACCTGTCTTTTTTTATTAACAATTTTCTCACTGTCTGCACTCATTTTCACACTCCATGCTTTTCTGCTGTTGTGAATGGTGAAACTGACTGTACAACACACCTATTAAATGATACGTAGCTCGCTCCGTTATCAAGGTATTAAACAGGCTGTTTATGAGGCAGGACATATTAATTATGTGCTTTCAAGGCAGTTTGCATTTGATGCATTTAATTGAAACTATTTAACATTTTATTGAACAGTTTTCTTATTGCTATTGTTGAAGTGTCTATTGCTGATCCATATGATCATTGTTTTATTGTCCAGGCCTATGTTTCAGTCCAAAGTATGACTGCACACTAGCCTTGTCATCAGTGACTTCAGAGAGGGTTCAATCATTCCTCCTTAGTCAATTTAGCAACAATCTAATCTTAGTTTGTCATTACACTACATGCATTTTTATAATTTAACTTCAAAGAGTGTCCTGTGGACACTGTATTCATGCTTGTTGGAGACGTGAACCAGAGAAATGAAATGAAAAATGATGAACATCAATGTTTTTTTTTTTTACTGACATCACTTCTGTTGTCCTTTCATTTCAGCTTTCCGGTGGCTGTGAGTTGACAGTGGTGATCCATGACTTTGTGGCCAGTAACGGTGGCAGCAGCGGGGAGCTGACGGTACGCCGGGGCCAGACTGTAGAAGTTCTGGAGCGACTCCACGACAAGCCAGACTGGTGCCTGGTGCGGACCACAGACCGTTCTCCAGCCCAGGAGGGCATCGTCCCCTGCGCCATGCTCTGTATCGCTCACTCCAGGTCCTCCATGGAGATGGAGGGGCTCTTCAACCACAAAGGTAGGATGAGAATATTTCCTTGGGTTTTCATACCCACATTGGCAGATGGATTGGGAGTTATTTTCTCATTTTGAGGCATATCTGGACACTTCAGAACATTAGGAAACTGGATGATTGGATGAATTTCATGTTTAGAAATGGCAAGGTGGCCAGTAGAATCTTGTTATCTAACGCAACAACAACTGCTTGTCACATCCCTGCACATATGGGCACTTGAAGCATTTGTGAAAGCTAATAGGATGGATTTCTTGTTTGCAAACACAGGACTGGTGACTTGCAAAACTGCACTTCTCACCAAACAGCTGCAAGAGAAAGCACGTACATGTATTTCTAGGTGTTGCTATGCAACTGTTGAGAGCAAGCTTGAACCATGTCTCTCTTTTAATTATCTTAAAATAATGTTAACCTTTGAATTTGCCACACTGTTAACATCCACAGATTTTATTACTGTCAGAAACCCATATTTTGTTATGAACACGCAGCAGCATGTCCCCACATTTTAGCAAATGTAAAATATTTAATGGCCTTGTTAGAGTTCAATCCTGGAAAATATGATGTCAGAATCTGCATATTCTCGTGCCCAAAGGGTCTCATTAAGACAAGTCAATAATGTTCTTCCCAAGGTTATTTCCACAGTCTGCCATGGTTACAGCAAGACAAATATTGTTGAATCATGTCCTGCCAGAAAATTAACCTCATAATTACAAAGGAATTGTTAGAAATGTTGGGATTTCTTACATATGTAGACACACACATTATACATTCATTAGTCTATATATTTTGATTTGGAGATGAGAGAAGAAGATACAACTTGGAGTCACAAATGTGGCTGCCCTGCTAAAACAAAAAAAAATTCATAATATGCAGATGTTAGTTCATGACTTGAATTACATGAAAACATGCATGATTAATTTTACATTTTCCCCCAGTTTTTAATACTGGCTTGCGAATTCATAATATCCAAAATAAAATATTTTTCTTAATAACAGTAATGCTCTGCATTGCAGGCTTGATCATGGTGGGGTTTTTTTTTTGGTCTTAAAATGTAGATGAAACAGCATTTTGAGAGTATGTAGTGTTTGTATTGTGAAGTATTTCAGAGTTGAAGTGGAGAGGCAGGCAGGACGTAACG
>JAJHUR010123176.1:0-16871 GCA_027495735.1 Lutjanus campechanus | reverse complement strand
TACGACTTTGGTAAGCTACGGAGCCGCACCGCTTGATGGATTAGCGGAGCATTACGGCCCCCGTAGTCAGAGGCCTCGCGGAGTAATACTACATACCAGTACTGTGCTTCAACATACCGGTAATATTACAGTGTGTGTATACGGACCCCAAAATGCCACCTGTTAAGAGACATGCTTACGAAGCGGATTTCAAGCTCAAGGCTATCAGTCACGCATTAGAACATGGGAATAGAGCAGCTGCAAGAAAATTCAACATTAACGTTTTGTTTCGCTTATTGCAAACTGAAAAAAAAAGTGAGTGTATTGTTTTGTAGGCTATTTCATGTGTTACAGCTGAACAATGTTGAGAGTTATTGTGAATGAGTTGAAGAGTTCGACTTATCTGACACACGTTTTGTTTCGCTTATTGCACCTTATAATCCGGTGCGCCTTATAGCCCGAAAAATACGGTAATAAAAATACCTATAATACTATTTTAAATATTAAAAATCAACTTAAGTCTAGTCTACCATCGAAATCTATAATTTCTGCATCCCTGTACCTGCAGTGTGATCCGGTGAGTCATACTAGTGAGTTGATGTCACTTTTGAAGGATGATGTGCAATGCTGATAATGCATGGCATAAAATGGCACACAATTCAGTGGCATTTATGATATGAATCTGTGGAATGTGATTAACAACTTCAAATGACTCTTAATACATGCAGGGTTTTTTCGGATAAGGTTTAGCATGATCATTTTATTAATTATGCTTAATTTTAACTGCTTTCTGAGTGTTTTCTCACTCAACTAGTCAGCTAGTCTAAATTAAAACTTGTGTTTAATCGACAGGGAAATTTGTTGCCAAGAACATCCCTATCCACAACTTTCCGAGTCTTTTGCTGCCCCTGTCTGAACTTTTCTGAAGAGTGTTGCAGGCAAAAATTCAGAATGAGTATATATTTTACAAAAAACAATAAATTTGATCAGTTTGAACATTAAACATCTACTCCTTGTATTGTATTTAATTGAATACAAGTCAAAAAGGATTTGGAGTCCATAACCAAAGATATTCAGTTTAAAATAATATAAAACAGAGAAAAGTAGAAGTCTCCATATTTAAGAGGCTGAAAACAGCATTTTCTGCCATTTTTGCTTCAGGTCTGTCAAATGAGTTTCTAGTTTCTCACCCAATTCACTTTGGTTTGCAAATAGAAATTAGTTCAGATGTATAAATCTACAATTTCATACATTAAAACAAAGCCTCTTACTGAAAGTGCAAATATTTAAATAGCGCAGTTGAGAACATCACAATAAAGTAACTTAACATAACAGATGCTGTATTTAGAATATACAGTATTTTCACCACTTTGCCATGCCATCAGAGAGCCTTTTCCAGTGGGATAGTTCCAAAGGGATAGTTCAGATGATTTTAATTGTGCTTAATGTGGTACTTCTCAATAGTCAGTGTATTACCTATGGTTAAGACGCTCCCAGTTTGGAGAAGCAGAGAGGAGTACCTGCATGGAAGTTAAGCAAGGTCAGGGTTTGTCTGGTTGGGCAAGTGGGTCAGAAATCTAACATCTAAGTCCATTTTTACTTGCCCCTGTACAAATTGACTTATTTAGTAGCGGTTATCAAATAACAACAAAGCCTATAGTTAATTGTCATGTTTAATCTAGGGCTGCAATGTTGATCACAGTTTTTCAAAGTCCAAGGTGAAATGTCTTGTATTATGTCAGTCCATAAACAAAGATATTCCGTTTAATTTCATATAAAACACAGAAAAACAGGAAATCTCTGTATTTGAGAGGCTAAAAACAGCATTGTCTTCTATTTCTACATGAAAAATTACTTTAATAATTAATCATTGATCAAAATAGCTTTATACATATATATATATATAATGTTTTTTTTCATGATGAGATTGAATGAAGAATACAAATTCCATAAAGCTGTGTCAGTTTGCTTGCACCTCTACGCTCAACAGTCCTAACGAGTTAATATATCTGGAATGAAACGGGACCATATCCTGTATATACAATACTCTATGTACAGAGTAATGTGTGTTGAACTGCAGCAGCAGACCCGAGGTTGCACGTGAATGGCAGTGATGAGGGATTAACCCACAACAGCAGGTTGAATGTGTTCATTATTCTGCACCAAACATTGAAGTTTACGTGTGAAAGTGGTTGCAGACACTCGGCAGTCATCATGGGAGGCAAATGTCATCTCACGACAGGGAATAGACAAGCTGTTATTACTCTGAGGAATGAAAGATTGTCTAACAGAGAAAAACTGTCAAAAAAAACTTCAACATCTTTGAGCTCTGTGGCTTACTCCATCGCAAGACACAAGAAAATGGCAAGAGCTATACTTGAGGGAAATCTGGAGCTGTATGTTAAACATATGCTTCCATTACAAATACACAGCCTGGTAACGTACATGAGTAATCAATATAGGACCTTTTGTTTGGCAGTCCAGTGCAATTAGATTATTTGCACATTTAAAGACACACTGATTTTAAACATTTATCACTTCTTCATTCTTTTAATATATTTAGAGAATTTACAATTAGTGCATTGCTTGAGATTGAGGTTTCAGTGCTGGATTAGATTTAACCAAAGTATTTGATGGTAAAAATCTTTGGTGGTAAACAAGTGCATGCACTCTCTCAGCCAAACATAGTTTACTCATGTCCTTCGTCTTATAGGCGGTTGAATTTTGCTCGTAACACAAGTACACATCAAAATGAGTAATGGAGTGTCTTCATGAGCTATGGCAGTATTACTGTATTATAACTTGTTCCTTTCTGCTGTCTGCTTGAGAAAAAATGGCAAACAACAACAGGTACTGGAGTCTCTAAGAACACATGCTGGTAAGTAACTCCACTTACAGTATGAAAGTCAATTTCAAGGGAATAATTTCTCAAAACTTCCCAGATCTCATCATAACCAGGTGGTTTTTTTTTGTTTTTTTTGTTTTGGAAGCAAAAATCACTGGATTGCAGGGAGGTGAAAGAGTTGCATCTATTTTACAAATGGAAACTGGCATATTTGCAAATTGCGTCTGATTCATGTGTTACACAGCCAAACCTCATTTTGTCTGGAATTCTGGCATTTCCAAATTCATCATTTGATCATAGCAACCATTTCCGCCATCATTTTTTCGTTTTGAGTCAGCTGGCCCCTGCTTTGGTATGTACGGTATGATGGGTAAGGTACGGTTGCCATCTCAACTGATCAAATTCAGAAATGTTTTCATGAGCTCTTTGCTGTTTAGACCACAAGATTTAATGAAATAGTATTATTATTATTATTATTATTATTATTATTATTATTATTATTATTATCATCAGTAGTAGTAGTAGTGGTAATAGTAATAATAATAAAGACTGCCCCCATGAATTCCATGTAACGAAAATCATTCCATTTATTTATATGTTAGTCCATGTGGTTAATAGCTTGAGGTTTGTCTGTAAGACAGCACACTGTGGACCTTAAATAGTCTAAATGCAAACTGTTATTGTTTTCTGCATTTCTGACAATTAACAACAGCTGTGCTTTGAATGGTAAATGAGGTGATAAGAAAACTCCCAGAGGCCTTTAAATAAATATGAAATACAGTAATAAATCTTATTAGGTAATTGAAATTCCCATTTTAATTTAGTGCCACGGATGCTGGAAGATGGTTCTAAATGGTTAACTCCAAAAGTATACAGTATTAAATGGTCTGAAAACCTCATTGTACTTTAGTGCCACCAGGCATTTTATTGTCAGTGTATTAACCTCTTTTGCAATAAGTGTCAAAGTGGCACTGCACACCATACTCTAGAGTAAAATTCACAGATTTTTGACATTTTGCTGCATGAAATCTCATCAGCTGACCTTTACCCGCGAGACCTTTTACTCTTCTCACAGCATGACAGTCAAGTCAGTGATGCACATGATGTTTTCCTTTACAGGCATCTAGATCATGATGTAAAATGACATAATTTATAGAAACAGTCATTATTAATAGATTGATATAGGAAACCAATGCCTCTGAGTAACTGAAAATTAATCAATGCAGTGGGAAACAATATTTTAAAGGACTTGGAAATTCAAATTGAAATATCATGCTTCATTAAATCACTGTATCAACATGTTTTCTATCAGTGCTGAGAGACAAATATTAACCTACTGTATGTAAGAAAAACACATTAAAATTGTGTCTCACCCTCATGACGCAGTGTAAGCACAAGAAATTAGCCTTCGTTTTGTGATACATTAGACCTTTTCTCAAAGTGCAACTTGAGAAAATTGCAAATGCGTATGCGAAGCTTTGCCTAAAGTACATTTGTGTGCCTCTGAATGTGCTCATTTGAATGTGAGTAGTTGTGTGTGGATTGCAGTATTAATGGACGTTCCAGTACATTTGGTCTGACGCCAATGGGCCCAATTGCTTAGCATGCCTGCAGGACATTAATTGATGGCCGGGTTACGCTTCCTAATAAGTGTCATAAATAACGGTTTAGCAGGACGAGGGGGAAAATCTCAAATACATTAACCACTGCGTTGACATCTTAATGGAGATTCAACTGAGATGTGATCAAGTGGAATCCGTCAAGTAGGAATCCATTAATGCAGGGCTGAACCCTCCGCAGCGGCAAACTGGTGACAGTGATGGCGGGGATGGGACAGACCAGCTTTACTGCTGCTCATGTGTCACTCGCAGCTTTAATGGACAGCCTTGTCAACATCCTCATCCCCACTCGCACATGGCCCTCCACCAACACAGCTGTTGAAGATCTGTCAAACCTCCGTGTCAGAGAGCCGCACACACCCTCCCAAAAGTCACTGATGGAGCCAGTAAAAACCACGGGCCGTTCACTGGCAGCATCATTGATTTTATCCCCGAATTATTGTTGAGGACACACCACGCCTTGCATACCAATGGCGGGCCTTTCACAGGCACGCAGACAGGAGGGTCAAATTAGCCCCAGGTTGCCACAGTTTTTGTTGTGGGAATGGGAGTTGGAGAAGCACACGCTGGCAGCTTTGTTTGCCGATTTGTCGACTCGCACACACAAACACACACAGGCGCACGTACACACAATAAATTCATAAAAACGCACCCACACACAGTTTGCCAGATTTACCTCCGTAGTGTATGGTATGCAGCCAGGAAGCTCATCAGTGGAATTGCAGGTTTAGCCAACTGAGGATTTTTCTGTGTAACCAAGCCTCAAATGAATGGGATGAAAAACCTCTGAGCTCCCACGATATACTGTAAGTGGTGTGAGACTCAGCAAATGCACGAGCATTAGTCCCATGCTAGGGCTATATTACAGAGAAGTGTGTGTTTCAAGTGCACGTATGGGAGCGAGCCAGAACGTGCATATATGTTAGTGCATGCTCATTTGTGGGTGTGTTTACATGTGTGAATGGTTTTCTGGATGTGTGTAAGTGCACACTTACTTGCATGTGCATCGTGTATGTGTACATATATACTGAATAAAGATGCATTTATCTCTTTGCTGTTACTCTCATAACTACTTTTTACTTGTCCTTTTCTCAGTGGTGTGTTTTTTAGGGTATATTCCGAATTAATTTTGAAGTGGGATAGTAAGAGGTACTTATCGAGAGTCAGCGTATTACATAGTGAACTCTATATTTAGAATATTTTCAGCTCTTCACTTTGCCGCCAGGCAGCCTTTTCTGGCATGAAACTATTCTTATATAAGTTAAATATCACTCGCTCCAAACCAACCAGACTCCATACACAAAATCAGCTATTTTACCTTGAAGATCATGGGTTGCTGGTCTACCATTGCCCCGATCTCTTAGTTTGTGTGCGTTATTGTGTGACTTTCGTCTTTTAAAAGGATAGTTTGGATTCACTGAACTTGCAAAAACTAATTGCATTAACAGCATTACAGAATAAGCGGGGAGAAGTCTCCAATGCCAGGATGCTGGCACTAGAACCTTAGCACTTCTAGTAGTTGTGGCTTTTTTGATACTTTTACAAATAGTCGGCAAAGACAGAACTTTGAAACTACTTTACATTCAAGTCAGTAAGTAAGTCAATTTTTATCTCTGCCAGGCAAAGGCCTGAAGGGGCGTTTGGTTGTGTGTGTATTTGTGTGTTAGATCTGTCCGAGTGGATTCTATGAGCCCAATTGTATTCATGTGTGATGATGTTCGTCCCATAGTAGCCATTTCGTTGTAGTGAGGCCATTGTTTGAAACTTGAACGTGATACTGGTTAATTGTTGAAATTAAATTCAGTTACCGCAAGCAATCTAATCAGCTCTGTGCCAATTAACCTTCTGAATAGCCACAACTTCCACTGGGAAATGCAGGCTCCGATCTATTAATATATGAATAGTCTACATCAAGTGTAAATTATTCAGATTTTCAGCTTTTGTGAGTTTCTCCAAAAATGTAGATTTGTATCTATTATAATGTTATAAAGCTGCCTGGTTGCACGTAATGTTCTAAATCAAACTCTCAATTTTCATTCCGGATCACATCAGCATCATAGTTGCCCTCAAAGGGCAGGTTTTATTTGTAAGACTATCTAAATATATCGAGCTGTTATCATTTTACATAATTGCCTCTGCATTCAATTATTAGTCTATTGGTTTTAGTAATAACTTAGCTAAACTACAAAAAAAACCACAAACCCTGATTCCAAAAAAGTTGGGACACTGTAAAATGTAAATAAAAACAGAATGCAATAATTTGCAAATCTTTTTCAAGCTATATTCAATTGAATACAGTACAAAGACAAGATACTGATGTTCAAACTGATTAACTTTACTGTTTTTTTGTAAACATCATTAATCCTTATGAATTATTCTGAATTTGATGCCTGCAACATAAAGGTGAGATGGGGGCATTTACTATAAAATCACAGTGTTGTAACATCTGTAGAATGTGTCTTTCAGCATTTATGGGGCCTTCACAAATGTGCAAGTTACCCTTGCCATGAGCAGTGTGGATGGTCCTATTCCTCTTTAGCCCAGGGGACTCAATGTCCATGATTTCCTGTGATTTCCAAAATAAAAAATGTCAGTCCGTGATATATGGCTTTTTACTTTGCATAGAAGCGTCTTAATTTGCATTTGTGGATGCAGCAAGAAACTGTGCTTACCTTCAACAGTTTTCTGAAGTGTTGATGACTGAGCCTGTTAAGGATGCTAGTTTAATACCTAATCATGATACTATCATCTGTCATCAATCAGGCTAACCTGTTTACCTGTGTTGGAATGTTCCAAACAGATGTTTTTTGAGCATTCTGCAACTTTCCCAGTCTTTTGTTACCCTTTTTCCCAACTTTTTTGTATTATGTTGCAGGCATCAAATTCAGAATGAATGTATATTTACAAAAACAAAGAACATTAGATTTCTTCTCTTTGTACTGTATTAAATTGAATACAAGTCAAAAAGAATTCGCAAATCATTGAATTCTGTTTTTATTTGCAATTTTACACTGTGCCCCAACTTTGTTGGAATTGGGGTTTATAGCTCTGAAAGCAGAACCAAACCTGCAAAGCAAACACTCAGATGTATAACTATTATCATTTATTTGTAAAAAATCAAATATACAAAGTAGTATAAGTAATAAAATCAAGATAATAATGGTTGTTTAAGTTTAAGGTTAAGGTTTCAAAACCAAAATGCTTATTAAAATGAAATGACAGGATGGCTGCTACTATTAACATTATAACCACTTGGCTAGAGCGCCACTGCTGGAAATAGATATTTATAGCTCTATGCTGTATGTCGACAATTTCAGTGTGTGGAACAAAACCATACTCCTGTAATGCAGGACAGAACTGTATTGTGCAAAAAATATTTTTTTGCAAGCTCTTGCAGGCAACATAAAATCAGGTGCCAAGCTGGATTGGACCCACAGGTCTTGAGTATGATGCAAATGTTCTAAATAAATAACAATGACTTATCGTTCTGTTTATCGTTTCCTTATTACAGTTTATGCAGTTAGGTGAGCCCAGGAGGCTCTGTTACAATACCATCACACTGTTTTATGCATCTTAAAAAAAGCTAAGACTATACTATATATATAAAAAATTATTAATTAAGAATTAATTAAAAACTGCAATTTTCTTAAGGTTGCTGGCAGGTGTGGTTGCATTGTAGTTGGTGCTTCAGCATCTGCTGTCTAGCAAAGCTCTGCACTCTACTGAGTGCACTCTTCTAGTTAGATTCTAAAATTACTGTTAACATAAATAATATCACTCGGTGTAACGGTGCCTTTACTTCAGTACAATGTTTTATCACCCTTGCTGTCAGTCTCTTTCTGTAAAAGCGGGTGTTCAATAGTGTAGCATAAGAAGTGCCATGCTCAGCTCTTCCAGCAGAGTGGTGGATGTAGTCTATCATTAGCCTACATACTGTCTTGACAGGTGCTTTTGTTAAAGGAATTCCCTCAAGTTTATCAACTAGGTCCTCTGAAGTTTCTATTGTAAATGTGCCAGTGTTTAGGAGGTGAGTAGAACTGCTGCAGTGACAGCCACTGTATGTGTGTACGTGTGCCAGCGAGTGTGCGTGTTGGTGTGTGCGTCCGTATGTGTGCCCGTGTGTGCATGGAAATGTCTGTTGGGGCCTGTGGGGTGACAGTTCTGCTCTCGGCAAGTAGGTAATTAGCATGCATTATTCAAATGAAAGACGGAGGGAATGAGGGTGGGGACCTGTCCACCTGGTTGTCAGCAGTGGAGCCCGTCTCGTTCAGCGCCACTTACTCCACACATTTGGAACATCAGAGCGTGTCTCTCGTCAATGTATTACCCTCCTCCTGAAGCGTGGGGATAATGCACTTTTACAGGGTCCCATTATGAGGCAAGATATGATCGAAGTAAGCCAAAGTCAAAGACATTTAATCTTCAAATTGGAACAGAAATGCTGCTATCCACATTTATATTTGAGTCAGATCAAGTCAGTTTTATTTGTACAGTACATTCAGCAAAAAGGTCTGACAAAGTGCTTCGCACAGCTGCAAAGGGCATAAGTAGACATGCCTTCACATTAAAACAGAGAACACTCAACACATCCTGACATACACAGCTTACAGTCTGACATTGAGGTGCCATCTAAAGGTGGCAGTATACTTATAAAGAGGCCAGACTTGCCTGAAATCAAACTAAAGCTGTACTGCATACAAATAAGATCACACAATGCAGGAACACCTGTATCATCTTATTCAAGCCAATATAATGCAATGCCCTGCAATAAATCCTACCTTTGTGAAGCTAATATTTTCTTTCTGTGGTGAATCTATGGTAATATATCAGGCTGTAGTTTGTGGTCTTGCTGGATTACCATATATTGTGAGGTGTTCCTGTTGTTGTGTCTACTCCCCTGTACTTACTCACGGAGGCTTTGTATTGTTGGTTTACTTTAAACTCCGTGGCAGCAGAGACGCAGGAGGCAGAATTGGAAACGCTTTTCCACAAGGCAGCAAAAGCAAATTGCGATGTTTTAGACCAATTACAGACTTTCATGCACTGGGATCTGGTGTGTGAAGAACTCTCCCCGTTTAGCCAGCAAGCCTCTGTGGCGGCTGAAGCGTCCGTATCTCCACAAACATGTCCCTTTGTTAGTGTGAATGTGCTGAATTATGTTTATGCTGCGAGTACACTGACAGCTAAAGTAGCAGAAATACCACACGGTGCCTTTGAAAGCAAAAATAGAAATGTAAAATATAACACTTGTACTATAAAATAATAGATCTCATATTTGTATTTACCTAAAATAATGCATTGAGTGTGAAACTGAATAAACACAACGTATTCTGACATATATTTACTAGAGTCAGACAGATAGGTAAATATCAGCTGACCTACATATCACAGCTTTGTCTATAATCTACCTTGATCTAAGGATATGTTTGCTCATTTTTCTTAAGTCAAGTATAATAGGACTGTATTTGTATATTTAATTTAATTGTATTTTATTTATTGCTATTTAGCCTGCTTGATTACTGTTTCAGTGACCTGATGTCATGTTGGACACTAAAGGTGGTTTTACTGTAAAATATCCTGTCTTCATTATGTCACAAGTCTTTTAATAAGCACATTTTAGGCATCACTGCAATTTTGGCCAGAATATTGACACCAGAATTTTTCCCCCTCCTTAATTAGGGATGTTCCTGGTGACTAATTTCACTGTTGATTAAGCAGATTTTATTTTTTATTTTTTTTACACTAGCAGACTAGTCTGGAGCAAGAAAACAGTTACAATTGAGCAAAATATTGTTAAACACTGTCTGAAAAAACTGTGCATATTAATAGCCACTTGAAGATGAAGCACACTTCAATAACCAAATCATATTATAAATGTGTAGGACTTATGCATTATGAACATTGTACATTATGGTACAAAGCATAACAACAACTCACTAAATGTGTTATCTTTTCAGCTCAAGCAGGCTCACTGCGTTGGCCTGCAGGTAAACAACATTGTTTACCCAGAGCATTTTAGCTGTCACATAGTGAGCATGCTAGCACCAGCAGCCTGCTTGTGTTGAATGTGGTTACACATTGCTTTAGTTGAGTGGTTATATGGCAGTTTGCTCTGACGCCATCTACATACAACCCTATTTTAATTTTCTAGATCAAAATGTTGCCAAACCACACTGGTTTTATGAGCTGTCCCACTTTATTGATAACCACATCCCGGCTATAGGGGCATTAGCGAGGGGAGAGCAGGGCTGTCGTCTGCTGGAGCTGCAGTCTTGGCTAGTGGTGGGTGGCTGCGTAACATCTCAGGAGGCAACAGTTAACCAGTGTTTTACATTAAGTATTACCTAGAAGATTGCACTCAGTGGAGTGCAGAGCCCTGTCAGGCAACAGATGGTGAAGCACCCACTGCAATGCCACCACAGCTGCCAAATGCAACCAGATTTGTAAAGTTCTGCCAACATTAACATGGCCTCCACATATGTTGTCCCTAGCTGAAACAAGATTTCAAATTGAAGCAGATGTTGATCACTTGCAGCCCCAAGTGGACAGTTACTTAAAGTGAGAGGTCAGCTGTCAATGGTCATTTAAAACTGAGCAGTAAAAAAATAAAACTGCTGCTATTTCTACAGCAGAGGACAGAGGATTGATGGAGAGCTCGTTATTATGATGTCACAGTTCACCTTTGACCTTTTGGATATAAAAAATGTCATCACGTCATCATTTTATCCTATTAGATATATGTGTGTAATTATGTCATAGTAAACATGAATTTTTGAGTTATGACCAAGGATGTGTTAAGTGAGGTCACAGTGACCTTAACCTTTGAACACCAAAATCTAATCAGTTCATCCTTGAGTCCATGTGAATGTTTCTACTAGATTTGAAGAAATTCCCTCCAAGCACTCCTGAGATATCGCCTTCTCATGAACTGGACAGACATAAGGTCATAGTGTCTTTGGACCACCAAAATTTATTTAGTGCACCTTAGAGTCCAAGTGTTCATTTGTGGAGAGTTTGAAGAAATTCCCTCCAGGGGTTCTTGAGATATTGCGTTCAAAAGAATGGGATGACCTGAAAACACAATGCCCGTGGCCATGGCTGTCGCCGGTGTGGAGCCTTAAAAAAGGTTCTTCAGGTTTTTTTTTTGTTTTTTGTTTTTTTGAGAATAAGGAATCACAGAGGTACTTCAGAATAGTCATGACTGTGCACAAATAAAATAAACTGCTTGATCCAGTAATATTCAAGATTAGTTGTGGACAAGCGTCACATCCTTTGATCATGCAGGCACACATAATAAAAAGTTAAACTGAATAGTTAAACATTTCCACCGACTAACGAAAGTAGCGACATTTAATTGACAAGACAACTAATTAGGGATCGACTGATATGTTTTTTTCAAGGCCAATTCAGATTATTTGTAATCAAGGAGACAGTAACAGATATTTAGAACTGATATTCATTTGTAGTAAAAATGAAAATTTTGTTATTGAAATTTAGAATAAAACACCTGTGATTAGACTGAATACAGTCTACTGTTTGTATTTTTATATACTGTGAAAATATGGGTTATGAGTTATTTAAACCCACAAAAACTAGCTTGAGCAGCTGCAATGATAAAATGCTGCTTAAGCATTGAATTGACTTGTCACTGCCAGTATTAATGAAGTACTTTGTTACTGGCCTTTGAACCTGTCAATCAAACCCAGGCTAAGCATTGCTAATGATTTCTAATATAAGTGAATATGTACAGTGACAACAGCACACCATTAATGCAGTCCGTGTATGGATGGATTAACACAGGCCGTAGATACCAATACACATCTGACATGAACATATCTGACCAATCAAACTGCATGTTGTTGATAGCGTCACACTCAAAATATTCAGCATCCAACGTTTCACTGAACTCTGTTTTACTTGATAAACTGAGGGAAAAACTACAGAGACAACAATTTCAAAGACAGTTTGTGTAGAGGAACAGACACTGAGTTTCAGTATGATGGTGGTGTAGATATCAAACTTCAGCAGTGTACGGAGACATCTTTGTTTAAACTTCCCAACGTGCGAACCCCCCCTGTTGGACTACAATGAATCAAATACATGCCATGCACAGCTGGAACTGTTTACAGATCAGATGAAACATCTTACCTACAGATAGCTGCTGCTTTGGATCAGTCTGCTCTCTGAAATTAATCCTCTGCTTTTTCAAACTTGGTGCGATCCTGAAATACATTCTGAAGCAGCTGTGTTACCATTTCAGCTCCTGAACTGAGCAGTAAAACTCTCCAATTTCCTCTATTTTCTCTATATTTACTGTATACAGGTATGTCATTATTTCTGTATATAGCGTCATGGCTACATAAATACACTCTATCAACTTTTCTTGTTTTAGCTGACTGACTGTTTAACATTACATCACTGCAACAAAGTGCATTATTCAGACAGTGCTGAAGTTGGCATTCGATTCACAACTTTTTTCAGTGGTTGAACTGGGAAACTGGGCATGCGTGTCATTGTTGCAGCTGATCATAAGATTGTGGCGTTTTTAAAACTTCAGCACAGAGGATTTTTATTGGAACTTCAACAGTTTCTGTTGCCTAATCTTCAAACACAATGGCACTTCCTCACTGAAGCAGTCTGCTTCTCTCTCCTCATCTACGGCGCTGCATATAGCAGCTTCAGTGTTGATTGGCTATGACTCGTGCTGTGTGCCCAATCAGTGGGGGCTGTGGGTGGAACATTGCTACAGAGCCCAGAGTGGTGACTTCAGACAGAGAGGCGGCTGCATCACAGCCAAAGTAGCGCATTTTAAAATGTATTCATTTTGTTGATTATTGGAGAACAAAACAGCCGATACTGATAATTGTAAAAATGCAGAATATCGGCCGAGCCTCTACAACTTAAAGCACACATCCATGCATTCAGAACCTCAGTTCAGGTCAGTATTTATTTTACTGCCTAAAATTTGTCTTGCAGCAAAACCAGACTGTTCAGTGACTTTTTTTGAACCAGCACTGTGAGTAGGTTGTTAAAAAAAACCTCCTATTATTTATTATGGTATCATGACAACCCTTCTATAAAATAGTAGATGTAAAGCATCTCAT
Source organism: Lutjanus campechanus (assembly GCA_027495735.1). Taxonomy (NCBI): domain Eukaryota; kingdom Metazoa; phylum Chordata; class Actinopteri; order Lutjaniformes; family Lutjanidae; genus Lutjanus; species Lutjanus campechanus. The sequence continues at coordinate 3,324 of JAJHUR010123176.1, read as the reverse complement.
ATTATCCACCTAAAATAATGCTTTGAGTGTAAAACTGAATACACACAAAGTACACATCTGTACACACATGCACTGTCCCAACGATACTGACTTTTGGCATGGTTTCCTATATATAAAACTGACCACCATGTCCTCCTGTATCTTTCTACAGTCATTTCTGCTGGGTTATCATCTCTGGCCTCATATTTTAGCCATGAGTCATTAGCAATTTGCCTTATCTCCCACCCATTCTCCAGCCCCACACCGACACCCCTCCTAGAGCGGCCTGTGTTTACTTAATTGATCAATTAGCTGCTTGAGAAGGCTCCCTCTCCTCCACACGTCCCATTTAGCCAACATTTACATGTGTCAGTTTAATTGTGTCCCTATCTCCTCTCCCAAATTATTTACCTACTCACTCACCCACACCGCAAAGCTCCCATTGTCCCCAGGTGACTGATAGTCTGACTGGAATGGCAATGTGTTGGCTGGATCATAATTTGACTTCTTTTTACTGGAAAATGATGTTGAAGCCGATCAAAACAGTTATCGCTACAGAATAAGCCCACACGGTCTTGTAGATTCTCTTCACTAACTATACAGCTGACAACTTTCACCTGTCAACTGCTCTTTGTTGTACAATATTTGAGCAACAGTCATGTGTCCTTATGTTTCAGTCCAGAACTGAAATTAAAAGTGAGTCCTGAATGTGGACAAACATGGAACCAAAGCCAAACTATATCCCCAAATGAGAACTGCAGGAACAAAACATTTACAGAGGAAAGTGATTTCGTGTCAGTGGCTGACTTTTAACAATGCCCCTTTTTCCCCCATAACTATTCAGCCATGGGTCTGCTGGCCTGAGGTCCTCTTCCAGTGGGTTGACCGGGCATGAAATCAGACTGGCATAACCCTCCTGTCCCATAGTGGATTTACACGATTTACATACAACAGTCTTTTGATTGTGCTGGACCACCAACTAATCCTTTGTTCCCAGGAGGGCTTCTGCTGTACTTTGTCCACTGTGTCTGCTGCAGAGTCTTACTGCCCTCCAGTGGTTGAAAGGCATATTGCAGTCTGGTGGAGGAAATACATGCTCAGTACACTGTCTTTGTTGATACTGATTCATAGATGTTAGAAAACATGTCATTTATGTCTGCTGGCTATGAATGGCTATGAACCATACTGCAATTTCTACAATTTGCTTGTATTATATTATTGGTTTGATTCAGCTGGATATGCAAAACAATCACGGGAGAGGAATAAACATGTAACAACTCTCACTTTTAAAACTTCATCAGTGAGAAACAAAATGAGTCATGAGAGGTAAAGATTATCATTAATATAATTATTATTATTATTATTATTATTAAAGTTTAACATCCATCCATCCCTCACCCCCACCATCTCTACCTGCAGCCCATCAAGGCAATAATAGTAATTCCTGAAATTGTGTTTAGGAATCCAAAATTTTTGCACTAAATTACACTAAATAACCTTACACTGCATATAGGACACTGACAAACTGCAAATTGTGTGCTGTCTACTACAAATAAGCCTAAAATACACCCAGGGATTCTCTCATTTCCTCTGTTACGTCCCACTTTTATCTAAAGGCTTCTTGATATGTTTACTGGACAGAACATTACATTTACTAGATATTTGTTTGTTGTATATAAGTATGGTTAGGTACTGTGCAGTACATGTTATTTTCTGTTTCAATAATAGAAGACTATGTTTTATTGTTTTTCATCCTGTACACCACACTCCAGCAACCACAAGGTGGTGGTAAATCACTAAGATTGATTTTGAACATTTGAAACATTGGGCCAAAATGTGTATTTTTTCTTCTTTCGCAGAAAACAACAAATAATACAGTTCGTTTGTTTTTTTGTTTTTGTTTTTTAATCAGCATGAAATATTTTGGCAGTGTTGCATCCTTCTTTGAATACTGTCACAGTTTGAACTCACATGCTTCATCTTCTTTACTAGTTTGATAGATGGGAGAGCGAAATTTCAGGAGTTGTCTTTGCTTCAAAAATGAGAAATAAACAATGAATAATGTTAATGACAGAATATTTCAGAACCCACTTGGTAGAAGGCTTTTGTAAAGATCCTAATTTCTTGAAGCAAAATGGTTTTGTTTGGTTATTTTCACTGTTTTCACTGAAAGAACTGTTTGTTTTAGTGTGAATACCATTACATTTATGTGCATATTTAAACTACAGTAACAACTTAAAATGTCTTCAGCCAGAATCTGAAATAGTAATATCAGTTTGTTCCTCATAAACCCAGACTCACTGTAAGTGCAGGTGGAGCAGAAGAGTTGTCAGTGTCATGTGAGGTCATATTTTCAGTCCTGTCCAAGTATCCTTGAGCACCGACCTGCTCAGGGTCTCTGACTCCTCCTCTTCAGTCTCTGGGATGAAGAGGAAAGTCAGTTATGATTTTTGAGGAGATGTTCGTGTGAGGGGTAGGGTGCTATCACATGTAGAATCATATACCAGTTGAATGGAATAGTGTAATGTATAGTATATATGAGCACAAATAATATAGTGATATATATTTGGGGCTAGCTCTAGTAGTGTGACAAAATCTTAATGTAAAAATATTGTGGTTAACAAAGAATAAACATAAACTTTTAATAAACTTTTATTCAATTGATACAGATCTTTTTTGTTGTTTTTAATAGTAGGATGGTGGTCTTGTAAAGCATGAAAAATATGACATAATGACAGTTTCATCTTGTAAACCTGCATACTTTACTTTATATGATAAGCCTTGATCTCATCATGATATAAATGTTTTCACTCCACCCGTTATACAGTACCTGAGTCCGGTGTAGTATTATATATAGAATATAGTGATATAGTGAGGTAAAATATAGTAATCAGTGCTATCTTGTGCCACACTAAACCAGCTTTTCTATATATTATTAAATAATGTTGTTTTTTTTAAAGTGAACAAAAACTATAATATAAATAAAAGTAAAAATAAAGAACAATCCATAACACAAATCATTAAATTAATTACAAACATAAAGGTAAAATCATAAATATGTAATAAATAATATGTGAATATATAATAATGAATACGTACTTTAAAAGTAATGTAGCAGCACACATTTGGGATGACATATTGGAACGATTATTTTAATGATTTACAATTAACATTGTACAACATAATATAGGTTAATATAGCTTAGTACAGTTGATACAGTGCAGCATAGTTTAAACTAAAGGTATATTATGAGATAGCGCAGTAGTTTGTAAGGCAGTTGTAAAATTCTGTGTTTGGATGTACTCTGTGTGTGTGGGGGGGTGGGGGGGTGGGGGCTTTGTGGTG
>JAJHUR010123164.1:0-13281 GCA_027495735.1 Lutjanus campechanus | reverse complement strand
TTTGTTTTTGTGTGTTTTGTTTGATCTTACCTTGTTAAATATGGTTTGTTGTTTAAAAGGTAGGCTCTAGCTTCAGTCTTTTTCAAAGTCTCATGTTAAGTTACTTTATTTTGATGTTTTCAACTGCGTTATAAAATACCTGCCAGTTTTTGTCAGAGGCTTTGTATTCATACATATGAATCTGTAGATATATGCATCATGAACTAATTTCTATTTGCACTAAAACAGATTCTAAATTCTTAAACAAAAATCTGTAATTTTATTTTATATGTTGATGCACTAAGCCAATAATAAAAAGTACCTTTTGTTTTCAGACATGTACAAAATTGTTTTCTTAGTACAAGAACTATATTATTCAGCAAAAACACATGTTTAAGAAAGTATTATTGCAGCTTGACAATCATAATCCACAGTCAAACTCTCTTAGATTTTTAGTTTTGGACAATAAAGACTGTTTACTGTAATAAAAACAGAGGCGTCTCTGTCCTCTCAGGTAAGTCTTTCGGCAGTGCCCCCTGTTGAATGACTGTTGGAACTGCGACTCGGTTGTGAAACCAGCTTTTAACCACTAGGTGGCGGTGCAACATCACCAGACAGAGCGCAGACAAGTCCATCTAACTGTGGAGGTTCTCTCATCTCCCTCAAGAAAATGTTAACAGATGAGTGCTGTGCTGCTACATCTCTGGTCATTTGCATTCACAAAATAATTTAGTGAGATTTTTTGTGGCACACATACAGCTCAACTTGTTCACTGTACCTTAAAGGTGTAGTTTGGATTGTTTGGAACTGGGTTGTATGAGGTATAGGAGGAAAAAAGTAATAATAATAATAATAATGTTATATTTGATCCTTTTCTTGAAGGCTTGTGGGTTGTGCACCTCCTTGGATGCAAGAGGCAATAAGACATTATGATAGTTAATGTAAGAATTCACCTACAGTCAGGTAAAAGTTGTTTGAAAATCAGGGAAGTCTAATGTTGTGGCTGCAGTCATGACAACAGTACAATGAGCCAAAGTGAAACTTTTACATAAATTGATGAACACATAAATCTAAGAAATAATCTCTGAAGTTACAGTGAATGTCTCTTGTGTGTTTAATCTTTGGATTAAGGCAAACAGGGGTAAAATACCAAGTTTTTAGCGAGCCCCGACATTATGTAAGCCAAATATCGCTCTCCCCAAAGCAACCAGACTCCATTGCACAAAAGCAGTGATTTTACCTCACAGAACACAGGAGTTGCTGGTCTCCGTCTCGCCTTCATCTGTTAGTTTGTTTGTGTTATTGTGAGACTTTGGTGGATCCAAACTAACCCTTTAAAACACACAAGTCTCACAATAACACAAACAAACTAACTGATTGAGGCAGCGGTAGACCAGCAGCTCCTGTGTTCTGTGAGGTTAAATTACTTATTTTGTCAATGGAGTTCGGTGCCCTTGCAAAGAGCAATATTTTGGCTTAAATAACAGCTGCTCCCCCGCTGGAAAACACAGTCTGACGGCAAGGTAAGGTGGTGAAAATAATCTGAATATAGTGTGCACTTGAACTGATATTGATTTTTTAGGCGGTCCAGTACATTCCTAAGTGTCCTACACCTGTACCCCTGCTGCTTTTCCCTTTAAACTCGGGGTGCCATCTACTATAGGTAATACATTGATTATATGGATAAATACCTTATACAGCCCCGCTTTAAATAATCTGAACTATCCCTTTAATATCTGTGTCAATGAAGACCCTACCCATCACACATCAATCTCTCTCAGACATGATTTATTTCACTGCTCTCAACTGTGACATGTTGTATAAGAATATCTGTATCCTCTGTACGTGTGTGTGTGTGTGTGTGTGTTAGTGAGAGAGAGTGTGTGTGTGTGTGTGTGTGTGTGTTTGCAGGTCTGTCACTCTAAGCCCTTTAAAGCTGGGAATGAACAAGCAGAAGATTGCTGTAATGATGTGACCCAGATGTCCCGGGTGCAGATCCTCCAGGCTGAAAATGAGAGTGCAGATCAGGGCCTCGTACCTCCCGTCACCCTCCTCCATCCCTCCTCCATCCTTCCACTTCCTCCTCCTCCTCCTTCTCTCTATCCGGCCCGAGACACAATCACAGAGCATTTAGCAGCAGGGAGGGAACATGTGTGTATGTATGCATGTATCATTTAAGGGAATGTGTGCGTGTGATGTCGCCGTCCGTGTGTGTGTGTGTGTGTGTGTGTGTGTGTGTTCATGTGTGTGTGTGCTTAAGCTCATCCAGATCCATGTAAACACGAGGGATCAGATTTTGATGGTGTGTGCCACTTGTTCTTGGTGCTCCGGATTAGACATAACAGTTTTTTAATTTACTCTCCTCAGCTGCCTCCATAAGACGCTAAAGCCTGGCATCGCCTCACCAGAGCCCCCCCTCACCCCATCCAACCCCACCACCACCACCACCTCCTCCTCCTCCTCCTCCTTCTCCCTACACTGTAAAAAATCATACTGGTATTTAGTGGCATCAGTTGACACTGTAAAAGCGGAAAAGGTTGAGAAAACACAAAATTTCAAGCGCACTTATTTCAGCTAATATAGATAGTTTGCTTTTCTTCGTTTGATCAGTGGTTTCCAAACTTTTCCCGGCATGACCCCTTTCAGAAGCTGAAAAAACATTCACCCACCAACCCACCCCACAATTATCATCAATCATTATGACATGGCTTTGTTAAATACTCGATTCTGATTGGCCAAGAGCAGCATTCTAAGATCTGTTATTTCTGTATAACAGACTCTTGCTATGAATGCAGTTCTGATAGACTTAGGAGCACTAAGATGATTTTTAAATCCATAAAATCATCTAAATGTACTGCACCAAGACTGCATGTGCAATCAGCACAGGGCCTTACATCCCCTGTGTGACGACCTTGTTCACAGCTCACTGCGAACTATACTTGATAAACAATGTTTTTGGTTTTCTAAAACTCAAAGATTCGAGTTTATCTAAAGAAGAAAAGTGAATTATCTCAATAAAATATTATAGGTTGGCAAAAGTTTTAGTTTCATTCAAAACTTAAAAAAAACCTTAAATTATGACTTTTTACAATGTGATTTTTTCTCATTACCTTGACGTATATATATAAGTTTTATTTATTATATCAAACTTAAAATGTATCGCAGTTATTTTCAGAACATTTAAAAAGTCATAAAAAATAGTTCTTCTAATTTGAAGTCTTTTAATTTGAAATTATGAGCTGAATGAATGTACTGTTCAGAGTTCAATCAACTAAAATAAAAATTAAGCTTTAAAAGAAACATGATCAGCATATTAACAGAGAAGAAAACATCGATGATGAAAACTTTTATGTCTTCATTACACTTTAAGGCAAGTCTTGGTTGCTTGTTTTCACAATTAATGAAATGAAAACACTGTGAACCATGATAAAAGTTACTTAATCAAAATTTATTCAACTGTGATAAATGTTAGTTTAAGTTAATTTAACCAGAAACTTGTAGTTGTTTTGAATCATTAAAAAATTTCCTCAACTCATCTTTTCAAATTAAGTCAGCCGGCTCGCTAACTTTTTCCTACGCTTAATGAATGTGGTTTTTCAAGTACAGCTGAATTCATATCAAGTTAATTTGACTGGAAAAGTTTATTTGTTTTGAAGTATTATAAAATTACCTCATTTTATCTTTTAAAACTCAATAAAACTTTAAATTTGAAGATTTGAAGGCAGCCTGGACACTTGAACTTTTTCAAGTTAAAACTAATAGTTTATTTTTACAGTGCGTCTCCCCCCTCCTCACCCGTCCATCCCCTGAGGTGACCAGGTGGCTGAACAATCACACACACACACACACACACACACACACACACACACACACACACACACACACACACACACACACACACACACACACACACCACCCTGACAGTAGGCTCAGCGGGCCACTTTACTCAATGAGAAGCTCGGCAGTCGGAGTGAGATATGTGTGTGAGCGTGTGCATGCGTGTGTGTGTGTGTGTGTGTGTGTGTGTGTGTGTGTGTGTGTGTGTGAGGGATTGAGGGGAAAGGGGACAAAAGACAGAGAGTTTAATATTTGGGATAAGCTGTGATTGAACATCCTGATCAGAGCAGAATGATCAAATTCTGCCAGTGATAATCCCCCATCTTGGAAAATTAAATACCACTCTGCTGTCTCTCTGCTGCTCACTCACACTCTCTGTCTGTCTGTAACATGCTCACACACACACACACACACACACACGGTATTTAAACAGGGTCTTAATCTGTGTCTCATAACCCTGGTTGGTTCCTTGGGGAACTGTTCTGATATCTGATGAGTTTTTCATTAATAAGACTCAAGTCTAATCCTGAGGGAGGAACACAAAATGACAACGGATAAGCCCAGCTTTCCCCTCACACACACACACACACACACACACACACGCTGACACACACAGAGACATCATAACTCTGATCCACTGATACACTATCTAACTAAACATCTTTATACACACTTACACTCGTGTTTAGGCTTTAATCTCCTCACCCTAGTTTTGTTCGCTGCAGCCCTAAATTCTATTTCTTTCTACCTCTTTACAGTATATTGTCTGTATTTGTATTGCTGTAGTACGGGAGGCGACTTGTACACCAGCTCAAGTCCAGGCCCACCCCAAGAGTGGCGGAGGCCAGATTAGGTCAAGCTCCACCCATTTGGCTCTGCAGTGAGCGCCACTTGCTTTGCAGAGTAAAGGGTTCAGTTCAGAACCCATTTTTAACAATATTTTCAGTGTCTCTGAACTTAGAAACGCAGGCAAGTTGTAGAGTTTATGTTATGGCCACCAGTTTTAATTATTTCAACTCTGTTTCTGAGCAGTCATGTATTTTCTGCCAGTTTGCAATGACGGACTGCTTAAAGCAGAGAGCAGAGCAACTATAAGAAAACAATAAGAAAAGAAATGTGGAAATCTAAATAGTTAGTTTGATCTGGTAAATATTCAAATAGTTTAAACTAATAGTTAATTTGTCCAAAAGCTATATTGGTATCAGCATATATAAGCTAAAGCATTTCATTTGATTTTTTGGGGGAAAATGTTCCATCAGAGCTAAAGTATGTTCCTGAAGTTTTATGTTTAATTTTTTTAAAACAAGCATTTGAAGAGTCAGAACTGCTGTTTGTTTTTGTTGTCATATGGTGATGTCAGTTCGATTTAGTTCAATATCAAATTATTGATCTTTGCTCTCTAAATCTTGGTCCTTATTTCCCTCGGCTGTCTGTAAACTACAACAACAACTACGATTACAACTGGACCATATTCTGTTGTGGGATATGCTGGTGTTGTTCTGGTTTTTGGAGCATTGTTTGGGCACATAAACAGCGAATCCAGAATTTGTGTCTCAGTCGGGGTTTTTACAGCAGTTTGTGACACACAACCTCTTCTGCTCTGTGCTGTCAACAAACCAAATAGCCAACAGTTTGCAGAGATACGTGCACAAGAGAAAGTCACATTTGTGATTGGAGGGAGAAACACACCCACTTTCAAACATTATATTAAACATTTCATATCAGTATGTTTTTCGCAATGCTTTTCAAGAAGGTGATTGCTCGAACATCTCCGCCACCGGTGGAAAACTATTTTGACAGAAAAAAGCGGTCATAATCAGAGAGTATACAGCTGTATGACTTATAAACAGACACTTACTCATTCAGAGAACATTCAGTATTAATTTGAACTCCGATTAATTTGAAACGGCTGAATGAAAACAATTAAATTTAAAGATATATATGTACATATATTTAAGTATTTAAAAGTTCAATGAATTGATGAAATAAGTGATTTTTTGTGATTAAAAAAGCATCTTTGTTTTACAGTATGTAATGACTCTACAGATATTAATTCATAGTGTTAAAATTAACACAATCATGCTGATTATTACTGTAATAACAATTACAGTGCTGTGATTGATTATTACTGTGATTAGATTTACAGTAATCATACTGTGAAATGTATTTACAGCAACTTACCAGCTAATTACTGCCAGTAAGTTACTTTAAATGTGACTCCTGAAATACCTCCTCCCACTTCCTAACTCTGTTCTGACACTGGAGAGGAGTTTTCAGATGCTGCTGGATGATCTGACTTGTTTGAGGAGGGACTTTTGGTTATTTGGGGTTTTTTATGCTCTGACCATGAGCTGCAGCATCCCTGGTGTGGTTGAGTGCAGCCAGGGACATTCTGTTGTTACATATATGTAAACAATTTTAAAAAAAATAATCAGTGTTTAGTGTTTGTTCAGTGTTTATTTGAAATTGAGGAATGCATTTTCATAACGGTGTTCCAAATGAGACTCATATCTCTCACTATGAGACCAGGCAGAGCTCATGTAAAACATGGACTAATCATGTCACCAGACCTGCTGCAGATCCTTGACCCATTTTTTCAGTTTGACAGCTTTCATTTCAATGAAAAACTTCTCTTCAAAAACATGCAATCTGTTGTATCAGGTCATGTGTAATTTGTTTATGAATGGCTCTGGTTTCAAATTGAATATACTTTTGCAGGTGCTAGATTAACCTGCTAGGTGCCCCAGCTGCAAAAACAAGCCGTTGGCCTCCTGATCCTCCCATTCTCTGCTCAATATGTTTAGTTTTCTATGCTGAAATAAATACCTGTTGAAACTTCTGTGGCCGTGTAGGAAGTTCCTCACTGTGCCGATTGGTAATCAAGCCTTGGCTACAGTGAAGTGACTCCTTCCTCTATTGATTTATACCACCTTACTAGATTCTGTGCTGAAATTGGAGTTCCTCTTTAAAAAGGTTAATATAGAAGACTGTGGGAGTAATAATCTTCATTCTTAGTGAGGAGATAACTGTGTAATTTCTTAAAATACCACGTGTCACAGAATAATGCAAGGTTCAAAGTTCAAGTGTCACAACAGCTGCATGTTGAAAACCGGATAAAGAATAATTAATATTATAAAATAAAGAACAACAAGTGATTTTGGCTGTGACTGTTTCGGGTTGTGCGTCTAGAAAGCAAGGTGGAATGTTTTTTAGAGATGCATATTTTTAGGAAAACCTGTTATCTCATGACATAAATCAAGTTAATCACATTTGACTGATTAAAAATAAATTTAAGAGATGATTCAAGCATGTTTGCCCACAGAATGAGCTGCTGCACCTAAACTGGGAAACAATTATCACCTATTGTGAGTGTAAAGCCAAAGTAAAGCTGCCCCACATTCTGTCAAATTGAAAGATTGATTTGTAGCGAGCAGATCCTCAGATGCGGTTACATTTCGTTGATTAATTACTGTGAGTTTGACCTTGACAGTAAAGTTGACCACAGTTTTTATTTGATTAGATTTCTTCCTTTGTGGGGATTTTTTTTTTTTTTTTGTTATGCTTGATTTAGTTTTGAAATGTGCAAGTGACAAGCAATTTCAAAACAATATTACTCCTCCTGTTTCAACCAATGATAATATAGAAAATTTAGTATCTTAATTGCAATGGATGCAAAATATAACAAATATTTCAAAGAAAAAGAAAAATACTACAAGATCGGAAACTGTATCGTCAACAGAAAATAGTCATTCACTAAAGTGAGTGGAACATAATACTTATGTGTAAATTATTAAAATAGCATAATTTCTAATGAAATATATTTAAACTTTTTTCAGCATCTTCAAAAAACGAATAGGCAGTGTCATGTTAAAGACATCTGACAATAAATCTAAACAGCATAAATTAAAAACACAAAAAATAAAAATTTATTGTAGCTCCATATGAGAACAAATGAAAAAGAAAAAAGAAAGAAAAAAGAAATCCTTCCATCTTCTTTGACACTAGCACCCATTCAATGCTATACTTACAGTAGGTAGCGCTTGTTATTTTTTCCGGGACACTCGTACCGGTATGTGTGGTAACTTCCAAATATGCGCACGATGAGGAAAATAAAATATTTCACGTCTGCTACCTTTGTTTTCTTACTATTTGGTTTGTTGGCTGCCAGGTTGCAGTCAACAGACTTCCGCAGCGGCGTTTAACGGTTAAATTTCAAGACTGACTCCACCTGTCCAGAGTGGTTTCGGTGTATGCCAAAACTGCTTACGAGTGCACTCTACAGATCCAGTGCGTCACAGAACTTCGGTAGCAGACCAATGGCAATATATTACTGGACAGGGGCAGAGCTAATTGACAGAAAAAGCAGCCAATCAATGGCCGTTTCGCCTATACGTTGTAACCAATCAGCGAGCATATGCCAAAAATAACACCTCCTCTTGTTCAGCACCCAAAGTCGAAGGATAGCTCTGGCCTTTCAATTGAAGAAAGTGCTAGATTTGCCAGTGTTGTATAATATAACCGATTCTCACAGTGTCCATATTTGTTTTGGAACGATCGGAATTGTCTTCATTTAATGTGAGAGACAGAACTGGCGTCAAACATGCGTAAAAATCAACGTTGTCCAAGCAGGGAACCACCGAGAAAGGAATTATCGCCGTTCTTCTGAGGCCAATCTCGATTATTTTTGTCAAATAAGGAAACATAACATAGCTAGCTAGCTAACGTTAGCTCCGTAGATAGCTAGGTTACCGACATATCTTCACACAAAAGCAGAATCCAGCAGATAATCAAGATTGGATCTACATTCGCAGCAGCAGGAAAACGTAAGTAGCATGCTAGTGTGCGCGCTAACGTCATTAGCTTGAGTTTGACAAGCTGGGGAAATGCGTTGGCTGTTAAGTTAACATTAGCAAGCCAGCTAACTAGCTAACGTTAGCTCATATCAACACACTAACTGCAAGCTAGGCCTTTCCGTAGAGGGACCTGTGTTAAGTGGAGTGGAGTTCAGCATGTGGTCAGTGGATCGGTATTTAACGCATTTCCAGAAGCAGTCAGTCGGTTCATGCAACATAAATTTTGTGGTGCATTAACAGACCATTGCCAAAATAAAACCTGATCCACCATCCGAACTTTCCAAGTAACTTGGCCAACGAAGGCAATTTTGAATGAAGCATTCAATTTAATGTAATACTAATATCAACAGTCTAACTACACGTTGGCACCCAATGCTTAATATTAGTCTGGTTCCAAGCGAGCTAATCTAGCATGGTATATGCTACACAAGCTATAACTAGCTAATGACAGCTTAGCGGACTTTGTCATATGGGTGTTAGTGGTGAACTATGTGACGTTAGCTTGGCACTGTAATAGCATTTCTAACGATAAAATATTGTATTTGAACAAGGGCAAGCACACACACAGTTACAGGTCATTTTATTTTAAATAAATAGATGTGTTATGATATTAATGTCCGGCATTAACTGCCAATACATTTCAAACAAAATGCATGCAGTGCCAGTTGAATAGCTACTGTACAGTATGTTCTGTTGTGTATGCAGGAGGGCTCCACAGTTAATCACAATATTATCAAAATCACTATATGGCCAAGTGCAATACCTACCTGCAGAACAGACCATTGTCTAAATTGCAGAACCAGAACCAAATCGCAAATTGTTGAAAAAGGAAAAATGTGTGACAAAACAGCATTAAAATGAAGTACTGTGGTGCTGTAGAGATGCCCTGGCCTGAAATCTTGTTCTCCTGATAAAAACATGTTTATTTGGTACAGACCCCAACAAATGTCACATAATCATGATTAAAAATGTTCTTTTTCAGCAAAATTGATCGTTTCCACTTATCATATCGCATATTGAAAATTGCAAGTTCAGTCAAAATAATCACAGTCTGACTTTTTCACCAAATTGTGCAGCCTTAGTTAGCTTGGCACTGTAATGACATTTCTATCGATAAAATATTAGATTTGAACAAGTACTGTACAAGCACACAGAGTAACAGGTTCTTTTGTTTTACATAAATAGATGTGTAATGATATTAATATCCAGTGTTTACCGTTAATACGTGCAGTGCCAGTTGAATAGTTACTGTATGTTAAGTTGTGTACGCAGTGACCTTAGAGGATAATTATCAGTGGTGGAAAAAGTAAAAGGAGTAATACTTACGAGTGTAAAAATATTATGTTTTGTAATACTGTATCAGATCTCTTTATCTTTGCTTTATTGTGATATTGTGATACATGCAAAGATTCGTGGCTGTGGCTCATTTTGTTTTGTGTTCAATCTCAGATTGTATGTGTATGGTGGTGTGTTCTTTATACTATGTCAGCTTTCCTAATATTTGATTTAAAAAATAGCAATATATCACCTTGCTTAAAGTATTGCAATATATTCAATCACAGCCAGTGTTTGCTGTATCGCCAGATCATTGGCAATACACAATCACATCAGTACCACATTGTGAAAATAAATGTAAAGTCCAGCATTGAAAAATTTTCCTCAAGTAAAAGTATTAAAGTAATATCAGCAAAATGTACTTTTAAGTATGAAAAGTGAAAGTACTCATTCTGCAGTAAAACTGCTGTAGATGTTTACAGTTAAGCAAACTTTAACTACTTTATATACCGTTGGGTAGTTTAATCTACAGTCTGTCCTCAATGTCCTGCTCATATCTATAGAGCTCAGAGAAACAGTCTTGTTTTCAGCTTTGGTGACAGTGCATTTTCCAGCTGGTCCAAGAGGTGTTTTAAAATTGTTTATATAGCTTGAGAAATAGGAGAATTTTCTCAACCCGTAAGTGAACACTTAATCTGTCAGTTTATCACAAACATTCACATTCAAAATGACCAAATTTGGAGATAATCAGGAAGGGTATGAAAAATAGTAATCTGTAACTAGTAACTTAAGCTGTCAGAAAACTATTGTGGAGTAAAAAGTCCAATATTTACCTCTGAGATGTGGTGGAGTAAGTTTCATAAAATGAAATACTCAAGTAAAATACAAGTATTGCACATTAAAATGGAAATAAATGTACTTTGTTACGTCTCACAACTGCTCATGTGGGTGTCATGGTTGGCTGTGTGATGTTAGCTTGGGACTGTAATGTGTAATGTATTCCTAACAATATAATGTTAGATTATATTTAAACAAGTACACAGCCACAAACTGCTGTAGATTTAATCTGAGTAAATAGCTATGTAAGGGTATTAATGTCCAAAGATAACCATCGGTATGTGTTTTGAACAAAAACGCATGCAGCGGCAGTTGGATAGTTACTGTACTGTATGATCTGTTGTGTATGCTGTGTCCTTAGAGGGTAATTATAACCACAAGCCACCCGTTTTTACGTCTGGTATCTTTGTTGAAGCCTGGGAAATCAGTCATGTACACATGAAGTGTAATCTCAGCAGATAACACTAAATGTTAGATAAAAACAAACTGATAAGGTGTTTATAACCGGTCATTTTTCACTCCAGCTCCTCCCAACACTTCATACATTTTCTACTGCTCATTATTTACCTAAACTATGTAACATTTGCTGATACACTGAGGTACAGTAGTCAAAAAAGTAATCTCATCCTTCAGTAAAAGTACCAATACAGTAATGTAAAAATACTGCCATCACAAGCTCAAGTCCTGCATAAAAATCCTACTTAAAATAAAAGTACGTAAGTATTAGCAGCAAAATGTAGTTGAAGTATTAAAGTGAAAGTACTGGTTTGGCCCCTCTGACTGATAAATTATTATATATCATCATTAGATTATTAATACTGAAGAATGACCATGTGCGCAGCTTGTTACATGTTGTCACTGTTGAAGGTGGAGCTACTTTGATCTATAAATACAGTTTTATATGCAAGGACTCCAGATAAATCTGAGGGGTCGTGAAATGATTAATGCTACAGGAAACAGAAATAAGTTCTGATACACAAATCTGCTTTTGGACTTTTTCTTTAACCTTTGATTTTTGGTGAGATATTGAATCATTTTTAACATTTATTGAAATGAAACCCTGTGAGAAATGTAGAGGGAAAAGTCACTATTTGATGGAGTCGTCAACAACAACAGACATCTGACATGTGACACTGACAACACAATGTCAGAAACCAAAAAGGTATAAAACCACAAGTTTAATTAACAATGTGCTGTATTTTAGAAGCATGTTATTTTGTCTGTTGTATTAAATCTGTAAAATTAGTAAGTACCTAATAATAATAATAAGTACCTCTGCCAGTGCTTGAGTAAATAAATGTACTGAGCTTTTTTCCACCACTGCTTAAGTATGTAATAATACATAGAATAACTTTTTTTTTTTTTAGAATAATGCTCAATAGGAATTGTAGAGCTGAATAACTGTCACAATAACTGAAATGAAATAGCCCAAAAAATATTGAAACTCAAACTAAACGCATATAAACAAAAAAATGTTGTAATCTTTGTTATGGTTGTTAAGTCGTCAAGTGTGATGGCAGCTATCCAAGTCTAACTTTGTGCGTCATGCCTCAGTTAAATGATGGTACTATAAAGTCGGGCGCTATGTACCACTATGTTCTTTCCTTTGTAATATTTTCTACATAGTGCAGGCTGTACCAAGGTGGGGCATGTCTATAGACACAGAGCAGCTGTTTAAAATGTACTTTGTGCACCTTGATCACAAACATGGGCTTCACTTGATACTCCTAACTTTGCTTTAGGTAAGCAGCCGTACAGGCCTAAATGAGTACACGTCATCTGCCATAACGCAAAACTGTTTTAGAAAAATGCAAAAAATAATAATAATTAGGATTATTTTCATTGTCAATTAAGATGGTAATTATTTTAACGATTAATTGATTATTGGCGAGTCTATAAAATGTCAGAAAAGTTGTAAAACTGCTCATCATGATTTCCCAGAGCCCAAAGTGACGTCTTCAAATTGCTTCTTTTGTCCAACCAACAGTTCAAAACCCAAAGACTCATCATTTATTGTCATAAATGACAAAGAAGCAGTAAATCCTGCTGAAAATTTTTTGACATTTTTGCTGGAAATGTGACTTATAAATAGCTGGCAGATCATTTTCTTTTGATGGATTAATGGATTCATCATTGCAACTGTAATGATGATATTAAGAAACAGAAAAGAATAGCCTAATAATGTTATTTGTAAAACTGGGCTGGGGTTTCTATGAGCCATTTCTGTTGGGTTTTGTTTTGTTTTTTGTTTTTTTTTCCATGTTTTGAGCGCAATCAGCTGCAAGCTGCCGACTCCTGCTGCTAACGTCTTGAACCTTGCATACTAATCTCTTCATAGATATTTTTGAAAATTGTGTCTGATGTGATCAGTGAAGTATGTCGCCCTTTTGCAGCAACTCATATCAGTAATCAAACCTATCAGTCATCTCTAGTATTTTGTTTTGTGCCGATATTGCAGTAGGATTTTCTGGAAGCTTTCATGCAAACAGGGTTTATTCCC
>JAJHUR010123163.1:0-20385 GCA_027495735.1 Lutjanus campechanus | reverse complement strand
GAGAAACAGCTCCGAGCCCTGGGAGTGGACTAAATGTCTTCTTCGT
This sequence comes from Lutjanus campechanus, assembly GCA_027495735.1. Taxonomy (NCBI): domain Eukaryota; kingdom Metazoa; phylum Chordata; class Actinopteri; order Lutjaniformes; family Lutjanidae; genus Lutjanus; species Lutjanus campechanus. The sequence continues at coordinate 20,339 of JAJHUR010123163.1, read as the reverse complement.
ATTAATGTTCACATTAGAAACCTGTGCGACATTAATACTGATTGATACAGACTCTTTCAGACACATTGGTTTTGTTCAAATGCTACAGGTGTAACAAAGGGTACACATCAACACACACACACACACACACACACAGACATACATGAAGACATCTGAGGGCGTGCAGGCAGACAGATTATATTAACACATACATATTCACGTGTACTCGGCAGGTCATTAGGGCGAAACATCTGATCTGTTTATGCAAAAATATTTATGATGACACTGGAGTGGCCACAGCCTGAAGGTGGGCCAACAATAGATGCTTGACCTGAAGAGTTCCTACACCACCTACACTGTTGTTTACCACCCGTCTCTGTCTTAAAAAGGGCTACAGCAGTTGTGACCTTGGAACTGGATTTCTCCATGTTATGTTTTGGTCTCACCTAGTGAGTTCGTCATAAAATCTATCTGCTTTGTCATATAATATAGTATAATCATCTTTTACACGACTGATGATGGATGGTCTTTCTCCAGCAAGTTTTAACGTGTAAAACATGATAATTAAAAAGAGCTTAGGGGTTGTCAGTAACCATATGGAACTTGTATTTTTCCTGCTCATGCTGTTTACCTGCTGTCATTGTTGCCACTAAAGAGGAATATGTAAGAATTGCTTGTGCAAAAATGAGTACAGCATACCAAATAGCGAGTTGGAGCCACAGACTGTATGTTAAATAGGTTGAAATCCTATTTAATATACAATCTATGGTTGAAGAAAGTTGTCCCTCCCCTGCCCCCTCCTCCCAAGATGCAAAACTGCAGGAGCACAAGACAAGCGCAACATTGTAATTTGACAATAACAAGCAACAACAAGTTTATCAGCTGTTTAGAGCTGTCATTCGTCTGTCAATGTAAAATTCAGCCCTTTACTCTGAAAACAAAAGCTGCTGCTCTGAAAATACACACTTTGGAGTTTGAGTTCAGTGACTGCCTGTCTCACTGCCTGCCAGACTCCATTAATATATTGATTAACTGTTATAAACATCTACGACTTCTGCAAGATTATTAATGATTTATTGCAACATATAAACAGACACCTAGTCACTCTGCGAATATTGAGCATCAATTTTAACTCTAATTAACATGAAATTTCAAAGATGGACACCGCAGCTGTAGCACTGTCATCAGAGAAGCGAGGATTTTAACTTAATATGTGTCCTTGATCTTTGATGACATACTGTGGTCATTTTATGATTCATTACAGATTTCTCTTTTAATTAACATCTGATTCACTGTCCTCTGCTCTGTGCCCATGCTTGTCATTGCCATGTGGGTGTAATATCCCAGGAAGAGGACACTTTACCATGCACGCAAAAAGGAGAAAACTGTCTGCGTCACCACACAAACGAAGCAACCAGCTAATTATTAATTATCATGTTTTCATAACCCTTAGGTACATTACCATAGATACTGGAGATGATGTAACTCAGACAAACATATGCATGTGAAATGTTTACCTGACATTGATGCCTTCAGTCAGGGGCAAGGCCTTCATTTTACTTCCATAATGCATGAGATGGCGAGACGGCATTTAATTAGCACCACTGAAGTTGCGATGCTGTACCGAGTGCGTGAGAAAGCTTAATCGAACACATATTAGGACTAATGAAAGACTGGCATATCAAAGAGTTTGGAATCGATTGGTTGAACCTACTGAGTTATCAAGTGAAGTTTCTTATTTGGATTATTGGTTGATGTTTGCTATCTGACTGTGTATCGTATATTTGGAGGTGGGATTTACTCAATGATTGTAGGACGGCACTGGTCCTGCAGTCCCTCTTCTCTTTCAGCTGCTGTGCAGTTAACTGTCATTTGTTATTTTAAGCTGCCTCACTCACAAACACACACACACACACATATACACACACACTACAGCAACAAAATGATGGAAGGCATGTTTGCTAAAATGACACTGTGACCCAAGAGATGTTTTCTCTTCCTCTGATTCTTCTATCCAGTGATTTATTCATGTCAGCCAGCTTCATGAGAGTGACAGAGACATAATATTAAGTCTTTGTCCTTCTCGGTCTCTATGGCCTTTTGTTCCCACATTCACTACCATTGCCAAAACAGATTGAAAATGAATTCATCCTTGCATGTATCTGACATGTTCAAAACAAAATCCATTGAATTTTTGTAAATCATTTTTTCCTCTACCTTTTAACAGTCTGTTGTGATTGTGAGCAGAAACAGTGGATTAACATTGTTTGAGTGCAGTTCCATGGTTAGGAAATTACCACACTTTTTAAAAGGTGTATTTATACTCCTCTTTTTTTTTCTTCAGTCATTGTAAAGTGACTCTGTAAAGGGTTTATGGCTTTTATAAGGAATAAAGTTTCTTCAGGTACAGATTGGTGAGCCTCTGTTACGTCTTTTTCCCTTTAAACAGCCACACCAGTGTTTTCATTATAAATTATGTTTACTTGATATTTGACCCCCAAAGTCTAAGCATTTCACCCTTCACCTGCAAGTGAGGGTTTGTACCAAATTTGAAGAAATTCTCTCAAGGTGTTCCTGAGATATCGCATTCACAAGAGCAGGATGGACATGAGGTCACAGTGACCTTGATCTTTGACCACCAAAATCCCAAAATCCAGTCCGTTTATCCTTGAGTCCAAGTGGATTTATTTGCAAGTTGGAAGAAATTCCCTCAAGGCGCTCTTGAGATTTTACGTTCACAAGAATCGAATGACCCAAAAACATAGCTTCTCTGGCCTTGGTCATAGCTGGTATAGAGGCATAAAACAATGTTTTCCAGTTTTTTTTTAAATCTCAAAGGTCCTTCAGTGTCATGAATGTGCACAAAAAATTAGGCTTATTGATCTAGTAGTATGCAAGATTAGCTGCGGACGAGCTGCAGGTCCGTTGATCATGCACATGCACGCAAGAGATCGCATGATCCCCGAAGATAACGAAACTTTATCTTTTAATAGATAAACTGTACATATCACACAGAAATCACTAGATGGCTGCAAAGGTTAAAAAATAACTTCCAGCAAAGTCGCTATAAAAGCATTCGCTGTATGTAAAGTCTGTGTCATTTGCAGTAAATGGGTGAAAACATGCAAAATCACCAGTGTAAGACACTGGAATACAAAATGACTCAGCTGAGCATTCTGCATTTACTTATTTTAATAACACTACATCAGTGTCAGTGTATGCATGGATATATGGACCATATTCAACTCATTTCTGGTCAGAAACATATCTGACTGATATCTAAGTTAGTATGACTGAGCATTATTACCAGACATTTTGACTGCCAAGGTTTTACTTCATCCTTATTAAATACATTTTACCGGATAAAACTAGCAATTTCCTACTGTCGGAAACCCTACAGCCTTTTATTTATTACACTACAGCTGTGTATAAAGCCGCTTGCTAAAAATATTTTCATAAAAAGCCTCTGATTTGCTTTATTTTTATTTCTTCAACAATCTGAAAACTGAAAAGACTGTAGCTAACTCACTTAACTTTGTAAACTTTATTCTTGCAGTTCAGTCCACACCGTCCTCTGTCAAGGAGTTTGGTTAATGTCCAACCGTGGCTGCATAAAATGGCGGACCTCGCAGTGAGTGACAGGCACCTTGCATTTGAAAGAGGTCACGTGACTCCACCCACTTTGCAGAGTAAATTCAACCTTTACCTTTGAGCTTGGACCACCAAAATTGAGTCACTACATCTGTGAGCCCAAGTGGACATTTGTACCAAGTTTGGAGAAATTCCTTCAAGGGGTTGCTGGCTCGGAGGCATAATAATCAGTATAGATGGTTCAGAATGAGCTCAACCAACCTCACAAACTACAACAGTATAATCCTGCTTTTACATGCATGCAACAGGAATAATAATCTAATGATTTATTACTACTTTACTACTTTAAGTGCATTTTCTTGACTATACTGTGACGGCCACAGGCCTCATGTCAATTCCTGTGTTCCTACCTCTGCTATCCCTTGCAGGTTCCCTCCCTGGTTGCTTGCCCCTCCCTCGTCGTTGGGGATTGCTTTCACCTGGGCATGGCTTTTAAAAGCTTGGGAGAATCCAATCCAAGTAACTCTCCACTGTGCAGCCTCAGAAATGTGTCGGCAGCCGATGACTCCGCTGCGTTGATTTCCCCTGACAGCGCTCCAGTTAGACAGCCACACATGAATCACAGGGGGAAGTGCTTGTTTTTGAATTAACATGTCTTGTAGCTTCATTTCTGAATCCCCAGCGACACGCCCATGAATTATACAGTTCATGGCCAGACTCTCGCTCCTAATGTATGTATTCATAGGGCAATATAATGACATTAGTAAAAAAAAAAAAAGAGAGAGAGATGGTACATATATCTCTTTGTGAAAACACACTTCTCCTTTATTGTCAGAAATGAATTAAACTGATTTATCGCTCAGTACCTGGAACTGAAGGACAAATGCTCAGTACAAGTGCACAGTTTGTACAAACCAGCATGTCTTTGGCATATTTACTGGACACTTTCAATCAAATTGAATAAAGGCACTCCAATATCTGTCTAATACATTCTTACATTTTCTGCACTGCATTAATGTGGCATTCTTAAGACTTTTCTTTTATAGATTTTGTCTGAAAGTGAAGCTGTTGTGTGCTTCTCTCTTCACTTTAGACGTTTCACATCAGTCATCCCAACCAGGTCAGAGTCGTGACTGGCTCATGTTCTTCATTGTATGACACTTTGTCAAGGCAGCAGAACATCAAGACCTGTGAAAAATTAAATCTATCTTTCAACAAGGAGACAGCAAACTTCAGATCCATTTGTTGACAAAAATGTCAGAAAGTTTCACACATCCCTGACTTCAAATCATAAATCAAAGAGGTCGTACTCAGTAAAGTAGATCAAGATAATATATTAGATTTCAAATAAATAGGTTGTTGTGAAACTTTAAATATATTAATGTTTTGACCAAGGCTATATTCACTTAAATTAAAAAAACAAGAGAGGAATCAGTTCTAATCACAAATACACCAACAAATACAACATCGAGACCCCTGCTGTCATAACAGGTGCCGCACATTTCATTAACAAAATTTCCCATCTGAGAACAGAGTCAAGGACAGCATTGTCTGTTTTTAGAGAGGCATGGGGCTGATTTACACGAGTACTCATTTACACTCTGGTGCTGATGGATTAAATTATATCCGGTGTGTGTAATAAATATTCTATTTGCATGCATTTAGCAAACAAGGCACGGCTAAGATTCAGCACATTTAAATATCAGCTCTGGTAGCTGCAGCGTCAAACCAGCAGATCATATGTGGTTAATGAAAACAGTTTATCTTCAACTTCAATAAATAACAATTACAGGCTAGGCTGCTCTTTGACATTTGTATTTTTGGAAAACAAAACTGAATTTTTCTGCAGGTGTGAGCTAGAACCATAAAGGGTTCTTCACTTGTCCCCTTTGGGGAACAATTTTTGGGTCCTGGTAAATGCTTTTAAAAAGGTTCCACTTGGAACCCTTTCAGAGAGTTCCACCTAGAACCCAGCATAAAGAGTTATACCCAGAACCATCTGTGACAGGTTTCACCCAGAACACCCTATGAGAGGTTATACCCTCATACCCTACCCCTGGATAGAACCCTGTCTGGTTGTTCTATCCAGAACCTTTCTACCTTCTACGGGTGCAAACAAGAACCCACCCAGCGGGTTCTACTGAGAGTTTTTTTTAAAATTTTTTATATTCCAAGGATTTTATCTAGAACCTACCCAGGGAGTTCCACTGATAACCCTGTTATATTACGGTTCAAAGAACCCTTGACAAAAGTGTTTCCTGAGGATTTCAACAATTCTTGAAGAACTCTTTGTTTCAAAAAAGGGTTGTATAGATGAAATAGTTCTTTGCAGAACCCTTAGTCTTACATAGAATCCTTGACTAACCCTTTCTCAAAAAAAGGGTTCTTCAGAAGCAAATGTTTCTGGGTAGAACCTTCAGGAACCATTATCTCTAAGAGTGTGGAATATGGGTAGATTAAAACGCTGAAACATTTCTATTCATGTTTACGAGACAAAGACATTAAATGGCATAAAGAGGAATACTTTGCAATACAGGATATCTCTTCAAATGAAAGCTGCAGTAGGCAGTTTGTACCTTCAGAGAGCAAAACCTTCTGTCTCTCTCTGCACTGCCTCCTATCACTCCGCTAAGCTCCTCCCACCAAACGACGCAGCAAACATGTCTACGTATTTTTCTGGTCTTGAAGCAGAACATCAAGGTTGTTAACTGTTGTAATGAACTAAAATAACATCTGTTCTGCGCTGCCATTTATGTCTGACTTAGAGGTCAGAAAGACACCAAGATGTAAAGCCCAGATCATCAGTCGCTGTGATTGGCTGGTTAAGTGCCAGCTAACCTTGTTTGTTTGATTCAGACTGAGTCTAGTTTAAAAAAAGAAAAGAAGAAAGAAATACAAAAGGGCATCGCTCACAGATACGTTTTTTAAAGGAACGCTTCAATTAAATGTTCTTATTGACGTGCAATCGTCAAAATCAGTTATTTCAACCAAAATTATAATTGAACGCACAATAAGTGAATTCTGCCAGTAGGGGTCTCCCTCGCGATGAAATAATAAAAGATGCAGTTTGATGACATCGTGAAGTAGCGCAGCATCATGGGAGTTGCTGTCTTCACTGTTACATTTTTTCATTACCTTCCTTCCTCACTTTCTGACATTTATCGCAACTAGCTAGCAATGACTAGCAGGAAATGTATTGCTATCTTGAATAAATTTTGGCGATATCTGCGTTTAAACATGATTGAAAACATTTGGGATAATGTAAGAAAACACTTTATAGACACTTTAATGCTAAAATGTTACACATTATAGCTTTAAATAATATTGTTTACTGCAGCTTTGAACAAACATTTGCTGCTTTATATTCAAGTAACAAACTGCCGATGACTCATGTTTTTATTGCAAAAAAATTGTGTCGGAGTATTTTTCAGTTTTTCTCATCTGAATGTTAAATTAATGAAAATGTTTTAAGTGCATCCAAACTGCTTAATGCAGGGTGAGCACATTATCTGTTACTATTAGTTTTTTTTCTGTTCCCTCTTGAGTAAAATTCTCCCTCTTCATGGTGAAATGTTTTCTGTCAGACATTTGATATTAAAATAACACACGTTCATTAAAACTTCCATCAGACTGGAGGTGAGCGGATGCTCTCTGGCTGAACCTTAAATTACGTCATTGGTCTTTGTGCTTTGCTCATTTGTGCGATGCAGTTTGGACTGATTTTGGTCAAACATGTGCTGAGGTTGAGGCTGGTTTTGACCCGTTTCTCTCTTTGGCGCCTGTTGCAGAACCAGACTCTGACCACCTCCTTCTCCAGATGGAGGCCTTTGGCTATCCGGGCTATCTCCTGGGAGGATGGCTTACTTTTCTCCACAAAGCTGCGCTCCAGAGCCTCCTTAGCTCCAAGACTGCCGTGGGGAACAAGGCAAGGAGAGGAGAAGATGAACTCCATGGTACTAATCATTTTATGGCATACATTATATTTTTGCTCCTTGCAGCTGATACCTGATAGTTGTTCTTCTTTTCCTCTTCCGCTCATTCATTCCTATTTTATCACTGTACAAGGCTGCGGGAGGGGAAAAGAAGATGTTACTTTAGCATGCATTCGGCTTCTAGCATTTTAATTAGCCTTTTACAAAATACAATAACATGTCAGCTGACTAATCGTTTGAGTCAGTGGCTGACTGAGTGACTGTTAACTTCTGGACTGTGAGTATCATTGAATGACTAATTGTCTGACTATGACCTTTGGAATAAATATGAGTGTCTCATATTAAAAAAAATCTGACACCTCAGCTGTTAAAATGTTCTCACACAATTTTCTATAGACCAGTGGTTCCCAAACAAAGGACTTGGAACCCTCCAAGGGGTCACAAGATAAATCTGAGGGGTCCAAAGATTACCAGGATAGGAAAGAAAATTGCATACATCTTTGTTAGACTTTGCCTTAAAGGACCAGCATGTAGGATTTAGTGGCATCTAACGGTGATCTTGCAGACTGCAAACACCTTGTCTCACAAACAAAGAAAAGAACTCACGCACACTGTCCCACTTACTGCAGAATATTTGATTAGATCACAACATTTCAGTCAATCTGACCTTCACCAGGTATATAGGGATCATCAAATCACCTCCCTAAATACACGCCAATAAAAGCTGCAGCAATAATCCACCCATCCAATCAGAGGACTGCAGTGATTGATTTTGACTGATGATCATCTGAAATTTCTCAGTCCATCATCTGTCAAAAAATGGCATTAGAAGGATACAAAAGCACATAATATAATATAATAACAAATCTTAAACCACATCCAAAAGTCACTTCATTTTGTCAGCAAGTAAAAGGGAAGGTAAATTTAGCAACAAATATTAAACACCCTCTGTAGATATTCCTATTATATGAATGAAAACACACTTTTTCTTTATGTATTCATTTATTTATATTCAAAAGGGACGGTGTACATTTATTAATGTATCAACATAAATATTATGTTCTATTTCTTCTTAAATCTTCAACACTGGACCTTTAATACTAGAACCACCAGGAGTCACTGTATGCTCATGTCTTGGGGTGGGGGTGTCCACTGGAAGCACCAGCAGCATTTCGATGATAGTTTTGATGGTATAAAGTTGATCTTAAATTATGTTGTTATGTGTAACTGTTATGGCTGCTGAGAGAGTCAAATGCTTGATTTGCATTCTTAACTCTCTTTCTCTCATCCATATTGAAGGTTAGTCCGATATATGATGCAGCTCTAACACACAGGGTAGCAGACAAAAGATGCTGCCTGTAGCAATATATAATCGTTGTCTTAACACACTGATATGAATATATAAAATGACTGCATTCTTTATAGCAGAGGTGCTCAAGCCAAGGACTCCTTACAGGATATAAAATATACACACAACCCTCTTATGTATGTCGCTGTAGAGAGAGACAGTTTCTACAATTCATGGGTAGTGTGTGAGTGACGAATGGGAAGAATATTTCTATATGTATTTATTAAGAGTTTTAGGTTTCATTTTCATTAGTGTGTCGTAATCTATGAACTATTAAAAAAAAGAAGAAACTGGAAGCTTTTCACGGACCCCTTGGCACAGTACCACGGACCACTTAGGGTCCTGGGACCATTATTTGAGAACCACTAGTCTATGAAGGTTTTACCTGCTGGCTGTTATCAGTATAAATGTCAATTTTTTGAACTGTCTTTATCTGGACATTTTTTAAGAATAAACACTGGGAGACATATGATTGAAAAACAGCCAAAGACAAATTTTACCCTTTGAGTTTTAAATCTTTGCTTTTTCTTTCTTGCAAAGTCATAAATAGTCTTCTTAGGGCTCTAAAGCATATTCAAATGAGTGTGTTGAGTGGTCACAAGTGGATAATGGTTCATTTTAATTTTAATCTTTAAAGGGCGAAGAGGGAAGGCAAAAAGGTTGAGAACCACCGTCCTAGATGATGCACCAGATGGTGTTAGAGCTTCATAATCATGCAAAGAAATCAAGCCTACAATACAATAATTTCTAGCAGATCCTCACACTCAATCAAAAGTGCATTTACAACACGGGTTTTACCTCATGGAGATGAGATATTTAGGGTGAAGATTACGTTTGAATAAATGTTCTAAGTGGAGGTTGATGGAGTTGGGTGGATGTGTGTGTGACTCACCTCCAGCCAGCTCAGCCTCGTCCAGCCACTTAGCCAGAATGGCCTTGAGTTTGCAGGCGTTCTTAAAGCTCAGCTGCAGATTTTCAAAGCGGCAGATCGTGGTCTGGCTGAACTCTGAGCCGTGCACTGCAGCAAGAGCCTCGCCTACGTTCGTCTGCGTGTAGCCTGGCGGCCAAAATGAAACGAAAATAGAAATACTTTATAGAATAAAGGCAAGCAGAGAAGCAGCAAGGCGAGTGCAAACAGCAGAAACATTGGTGTTAAGGTGTTTAGAACAGTTGGATAGTGGGGTAATTCTCAGCTATTATTATTATTTTTTATTATTTCTTCCTTGGAAATCTGCCTTCTCATGCATTAAAAAAAATTATCTAGTCCTATGCCAAAAGTCCTCAATAGGTATTGAGGGCTCACAGTCCTGATGGAAGAACTACATTAAAATTTGAAAATTTGAAAATTTATTTTAAAAATATAATTGAATTTGTTGCCAAAATTTAGCCACAGTTAAGCAGAAATATTCATGTGCCTTGAAATGGCAGGAATTATGCGGCCATTTACTCTGTTTGTCTCAAAAACCATCAAACTAATTAAACTTATCTCCTCGCACAGTTTTTGCCCAGGTGAAAAGGTAAACAAAACAAAGTTTTGCAGTTATGGTCAATGCACAGGAGATGGAAATCAGTGGAAATAGAAACATCTTTAAACATCAGTTTCTCACGTCATCAATGTGATCAATATTTATTTTAAAAAAAAAATGTACAGGCATCTCTATGTTGTCTACATTAAGTACAGAAATGCTCATACTTTTGTCTTGATAACTGAATTTATTGACACCATTATGGTCTGGGCAGGTCTGCTGACCGACCCTCATGTATTTGTCATTTGAAATCTTCCTTTACATTAAACTCTGCCACTTGGTCAGTTTACCAGCCTGGTTCTTGGGGCCCGCTGAATTGCTCAAACACACCTGATTCAAATGAACAGGTCATTGTCAGACTTCTGCAGGACCTTGTTGACGAGCTGATCATTGGAATCAGGTGTGCTGGAAGAGGCAAACACTTGGAAACATGCACAGCAATGTGCCCTCAGGACCAGAGTTAGGAAACACTGGTCTAAGTCATAGTGTGCAGCCATCTGGGGTTTTTTACTTGGCCTGTAGTCTTGGTGTCTAAGGTTTTATTTAAGAAGTTCTGCTGATGTTAGGGCTGGGTGTTGTTTGGAAAAATTACGATACCAGCACCAGCACCAGTACCCTTAAAGTGATAATGGTATAAATAGAGTACTTTATTCGATACCTTTTTTACATGGTGCAGCTGTGAACCCTGATATTTTCTTCATATTTAATTCGGTGCATCATCATGTTAGTTATATTCAAAGTTTTTCCTGAAACAATCCTTCCACTCGTTATGTATTTATTTATATCAGACAAAAATAGCCACACTTTTGAATGTTTTTGTGGCAAAACCATACAAAAAAAAATCAGTTTTATCTAGGTCTGGGTACAAAGAGGATTGAATAAAGTTTCGATAATACTTGGTACTAGAATATTTCTCTCGATACCTTAAAGACAAACTCATTTTTTTCTAATTTGTCTTCTTCTCTTCCTTTTTTCATCTTCCTCTACTTCCTCCTTCCTTCTTCTTCCTCCTCAAAATGTCTGGCCCGACCTGATAACTACTATTATATTTTAGTAATAATACTGACCAAGTTTGATCCTCCGAATTTTGAAGTCGTTGGCAAACATCTCCAGCTCTCGTATCTGCGGGGAATCCACTGCAGGGGCATCTTCTGGGTCCCGCATGTTCTTCCTTTGGGCGTCAGCTTTCACTTCTCCAACACTGGGGACCCCAGGGGCCTCATCAGTCGAGAGGAAGGCCGAGGGCAGCGAGGAGAAACCGTGGCTTAATGCACAGGAACCACCACTTAGACCATGATCCGGAAACTTGTACAAGCAAGGAGTAAGAGACCCTAAAGAGAGAGAGAGGGAGAGAGAGAGAGGAGGAGGGAAAGCAGAAAGGAAAATTAGTTAGTCGGAGTCACAGGGGAGTCAGATTGTCAGAAGGGTACTGAAAGCAGTGGGGCCACTATTCCCACATGTATCCTGAGAGTCTTTATCTCGACAGCACAAAATTTTTTTGACATGTCCCTGTGAGACACATTGGACTGAGGAGAATAAAAACTGCAGGGAGCCTACGAGCCTGTATTTTAGTCTTTTTGGTGGTTCATCATTCTGCTATGATGGCCGATAGACAGAATTTTTTAAATAAATGTGACAATTTCCATCCCCTCCTGAAATAAAGGGGCAGGCCTTTTGAGATCTTTCCCCCAATTCTTAATTTTGTTTTTCAAACATGTTTTATTGAGCCAATGAAATTATAAATACAGTATACTGTTGTGTCAATGCTAATTTTCACAATATGAAAGAATTATTAAACCAGAAGAGTGCAGATCTCCACCAGACAACCTGAAAATTTGAATGTAACCCCTTTGTAATCACTAACATTTTGATTTGATACTACATATGTTCTAAATACATATGTTCTCTCAGTAAGCAGACATTTGTGCCAAATTTGAAGAAATTCCCTTAAATATTCACAAGAATAGGATGGTCATGAGGTCACCCTGACCTTTGACCTTTTACCACCAAAATTTAATCAGTTCATCTTTGAGCCAAAGTGGTCATTTATATCATGTAAAGCACGTGATATAAAGGCATAAAGATTGTACTGTGGATGGAAACGGTATCAAAAACAAGCAAATTTTAAAAAAGGAAAGGAAAATAAAATCAAAATAAAGAAAAATAATTACATGAAATAAAAAATGACAAATATAAAATAAATGTGTACATATAATAAACAAATAAATACAGAAGAAAAGATGAATCTGCATCTAAGAGTAAGAACATAATCTAGATAAGGTGGTCAAGGATCAGTAGTTATTCTACCAAACTCTCCCCTCTTCCTCATTTTCCTAAACCTCTCCTGCTTCCTCACTTTTCTCTTACTCGTTTACTCATTATATAAATGAAATGAAACAGTGTGTAAACATAGGTTACGACTTCTATGTGTAAGGTGTGAAATGAGAGGTTGCCAAGTTGTATTGTGAGTCCGCCTTGTAAGATTTATCCCTTCTAAATGTAATATACTTGTTAAATCACATATTTCCACCACATAAACAGTTGTTTTTTTTTTCTGTGATGAGGCATTAAGAGAAGAGTTGACTCTTCCTGCCCCTTCTCTCTCTGTGCTTCAATGATAGCTGAGCAACCTTGGTACCTCTGTCAACTTGTTTCCTGTTTGTTATGTGCAACACTCATCTGTTCTCAAAAGAAAAACACATCTTGAAGACGGTTAAAAGTTGCTACTGGATGGCCTGTAAAAGTGACATATTCACATCTTAAGTTTGCTAATGCAAAATGCTAGCTAACTAGCAAGCTAATCTGCATCAGTCATTAGCTACCAAGTTAGCTAGATGGGTTTTTTTTTGTTTTGTTTTTTACATTAGTTGGCTAGTTAGTTAGGCCAAGTTATTTTTTGGCCATTTGTGCCTTTATTTATAGTGACAGCTGAAGAGGAGACAGGAAACAGGGCAGAGAGAGAGGGGATGACACGCAGCAAAGGGCCGAAGGCGGGAGTTGAACCAGCGGCCGCTGCAGAGGACTACAGCCTCCATACATGGGTCGGACGCTCTACCCACTGAGCTAAACGTCCGCCCCTAACTTAAGACTTTTACTTCCGTTTTACAGAAAAAGGAGAAAGCTGGGACCAGTGGTTAACCTTCTTAATGCTTCACATACACCAAGAATAATTAGTAAAGTTTCTAGCTCTAGTGGATTATTAATAATTTCACATTTTTTGAAGCTATTGTACCAAAAATGTGCCTCTTCAGAGCATAATAGGAAGCTATGAAAAGAGTTCTCTTTGAGGAATGGCGTTTATTATCCAAGCAGACCATGTAGCACAACCTGAGCCAACTCCAGTCACATTCTGACATCAGTGCTCAGATAACTTGAATGTGTTCGGATCGATCCGTGTTCTTTTCCATCTCCCTCATTCCAGATATTTATCTCTGCAGTTTGCCCTTAATTTAACAAGCCTGTTCACATTTTTTTTTTTTTTGCAGGAGTACTCTTATCCTTGATAGCGTGTCACCGCACAAAGCTGAGTTCGCCTCTTTAATTTAAAAGCTCTCTCAGAAGAAATAAACATTGTACAAACCTTTCAAACAGGTTTGACACGCTTGTGTAACACATCACAGGCTCTAACTTTATGTTGAAGATTCTTCCTCTACAGGTGGCTGTTAATGTCAAGTGCTTCGATGTGATGGATCTGGCAGGTATTGTGCTGCTTTTGTTAATATTAATGACAGATTACTGCCAGAGCACCAGATGGGTGGTTGACCAGTCATAATTTGGAATATGATGCTGCTCATTGAATCAACACTCTGCACAGCTGCAGTGGAATAGAAAAAAACCACAAGTGCTATATCAATTTTACTGTCATATTTACTGTACTGCAGGAACAGACAATATTTATTACCTAATTTGAGATTAAAGTTCGATAGCAGACTGCTTATTTTTGATAATATCAACATTGCTGAGACTCTGTCTATAATGAGCAATGCAACACTTCCCTCTTGTGTTTGTGGGATTGTAGTGCATTGCACAATATGTTATAGAACTGCATTACCTGAATTGATTTTTTTCCCCCCTACAGTGTCTTGCTTAGAGAAATTAACCTGATATATTTTAAAAATATAGGGGAACTTCACCTTTTCTTGGAAAAATAACTACACGTGACCTTGACAAATTATTCTGAAAGATAAGACCGGATAATGTAAAGCTTATTTTATATGCCAGCTTTGTAACTCCTTATGCCTATGTTATTTTCTTATTGATATTTTTAGATTACTTTGTGTGAAGGTTGTTGGCAGAGGAAGAAGGAGATCAGATGGAGCGAAGGCGATGGGCGGGGATGTATCTGTACATGTCTTGATGTGTTAAAATGCAAAATGTCAATAAATATATTAGTCACAAAAAAGAAAAAAAAAGAAAAAAGAATTTACAGACCCAGTGATTTCAGATTTTCCTTTTTGCTTGTTATTTATCAGAGATACTGGACAGGAGGTTGGACTAATGACCATACACTGCCAGGTTATCATGCATGGATCATACATCATGCATGCAGGTTATAATGTTCGGTTTAGGCTGTTGTTTGTGGTGGTGTTACATCGTATTGTGCCATACTATCTCTATTTTATTCATCCCATTTATCTCAATGAGTGTGAACTAAATATTAGAAAGTGTCACGCAGGTTTCATCTTTCAACAGGACTCTATTGACCTTGCTCAGGGTGATGATGTTTACGTCTATCTATTCAGCCAGTCAGAATAAGTCCATGCTATCATACAGCTGCTCATTTAAATTGAGATGATCCCACTCAGAAAAAGTGCTTTCAATCAGTCTGCATTCTCAAAATCGCACTAGAATAGAACTCCATCCCAGCAACTACCAATAAGAGCTGGACACATGCAGCTCATTTAATTAGTACTAAGATCTGTCAGCACTAAAACTCAGTTGCACTTTGTTGTTCTCAGTCTGTCTGTGCTGAACTTCTCTTGGGGGGGGTTTAACACATCTTTTCTTTTGCAGCATAGAAGTCAGGAACATGTTGTTAAGTCCACAGGAGGCGCATCCTGTTAATAAGTAGAAAATCAGCCTGATCCGATCAGTTCTGCCAGATTTTCCACTTGAAAATTGTTAGTATCATCTATTGGATCTATCTGTAGGCTAAGTATTAGTAAGTAGCGGTAAGTGAAGGTTGAATTTATCTTTAATTTATATAGATATAATTCTTTGCTCATTATATTTGCAGGGAATACTCAGATTTATAGTGAGGAAAACCAACAGAGGTCACATCAGTCCAGATGTGTTAGAGCATATCAGCCTGTTTTATGAGAGGCACAGTCCGGTGATTATGCACTAAGGTGAGTTTCATGGGATTCGTTTCATACGGTTGACTGGTTTGAGGGTGACCTGGTCATTCGTTTGAATGTTTAACTGAAGCATTGATTGTGTTATATACCCGAAATATTAAGTACTACTCATTCTGTGGTCTAACTGTTTTGTTTTTTTTTGTCCTGCATCTGTGTTACTTTTGTCCCAACAGAGAGGAGCAAAAGTAACAGTGTCCTTCAATTTCCAGTCTGATTGCGTCTGACTCATTTCTCCAAAATTTTCTTTAAAATGTTGCTGTTGGTAGTGCACACGTGTATGTTGTTCACAATGAAATATGATGAGTCTAAACAAACGCATCTCTGTAGAAAGGAAATACAAAAAAAGTGATACATTTACTCCATATCTATACCTGCATGCATGTCTCTTATTGTTGTTTTGCTGTCAGAGTGATTTATGTATTTTTCTGCACATGCTTTTTGTGTCTGTGCTTCTGCATATTTTATTTATTGTCTAACAATGCAGCACAATGCTGTCTTCAGTCCACATCTATATCAACATTACCCGTCTGTGTTGCATGTTTAATAATAATAAACATGAATATTTTTTAATATTTTTATTTTCTTATTATTGTTCTGCATGCTTATAAATGATAAATGATGAACAACTTTGTAATTTCAATTCACATTTACATCAGTGTTTATTAATGTGCACTGTCCCTGTTAAATAAACCAATAAATAAAAATAAATAAATCTGGAGCACATAGCAATATTTTTTTCCCCATAACACCCAAGTCTGATATCACTAAATATTCCCCGACAACTGCAGCATTTTAGCCATTTTGGACTCTCCCTGGAGGAATACGGTGGCAGAAATAGTAAATGCACTAACAGCCCCATGTGCAAAATGGGTGGGTTACTGCAAAAGTGGAGTGGAGAAAAGGATGCTTTCATCGACCCGCTAAATTGTTCAGCTGGATCTATACACCAGTTGGAGAGCAATGTGGCAGATTTTATACAACAACTGCATGCATCTGTGATTTTCTCTTATCCTGAAGGTGTCAGGGAGAGAGGCTGGTCTTGCTCTTGTAAAATCTGTTCTTAAGTCTAAAGTGTGATATCAAGGCACAGCGTAAGTGCAACTTTCACCTTCAACATCAGAAAGTGCAGCGAGGACCCTTTGAAAAGTATCGCTGCACCTGTATTTGTTTATTATTTTTGAGGAGGGATTTGGGGCAAAACTCTTCATACCTCAGTACATCAGCGGCTCTTTTAGGGTCTGGATGATTCGCCTTGAGGCATTCAGCTCTCCCCGCCATACTGGAGGAAAAGTGAAGCCTCGTTTGGGTCTGATGCCTGCACTGACGCTCCCTGGAGAGTGTACATACAGCTATGCTGCGGTGCACACAGCAGTTGTCTGTGTGCTGTGGAGACAGACTGGACAGCAAACCCCTTTTCAAAACAGATGTGGGCTCAGTGGGTTTATGAAAGCACCTCACAAGCCTTTGTGTACACTTTGTGGACACTGAGCCTCTGGCTGTTATAAATGTGCATCATCCACAGAGTGTGGCAGCAGCAGCAGCATTATGCTGCACAAAGACAGAAAGCAAACAATCTGACAAACACACTACTTCATGTTGTCGTCATTAGAGCTGCAACTAACGGTTATTTTCATTATCTATTAGCAGAGGTGGAAGGTAACACATTTATTTTCCTAACAACTTTTTACTTTTACTCCCTTCATTTTAACACAAATCTGTACTTTCTACTCCTTACATTTTTGAAACTTGTCACTTTATTTTTCATGCATTGGAGGGGCAGCATTGATTATTTTTATTTTGCATCATTGCCTGCCGCCACCTAACTTCAAGAAAGATGTAGGCTAATAGAGTAGAAGTACAAAGGAGCATAACATTAAAAGACTCATAAAGTACAAGTACCTCAAAAGGGCTTAAGTACAGTACATGAGTAAATGATTTACATTACATTACAAATTTTGTAATTTACAAATTAATATCTAAGCAAATAAACAATGTGTATCTATGTTATTTAAAATTAATTATGAAAGGAGTGCCCTTTATTTAGCTTGAGCACCCACCCTCCAGTTTTGGTGCATGTCTCTGGGAGAGGACAATAACACACAGAAAAGATGTGATGTATTCATCAGTACGTATCACAACGATTCCAGACAGAGCAGACAGGAGAGAATGTTGTTCGACTGTGGAGCAAAGGTTAGCTTTGCACAGAAACAGCTGGTAGAAATGTACATTTCAGAGCCTGTCATTTTTCAGTTTTACCTGAGTAAAGAAGCCGAATCAGTGCTTTTACTTCTTCTTTTATTTCTAATTTTATGTATATGTAGTTGTGCTTGAGTGAAGATAAAGAATGTGTGTACTTTTGCCAACTTTAATTATTTTCATGATTAAATGATGAATCATTTAGTCTATAAAATGTCAAAAAAATTGTGAAAAATGCTGATTGCAATTTTTCAGATCCCAAACTGAAGCCTTAGAGTTGCTTCTTTTATCCAATCAACACTCAAAAATCCAAAGACTCTTCGTTTATTATCATAAATGACAAAGAAAAGCCACAATCTTTTACATTTTAGAAGCTTGAACCAACAAATGATCAACATTTTTGATTGCAATGATTAATCATCAAAATAGTTGAAAGTTGTTGCAGCTCTTCTAGTTATTAATATTTCATTGCTCACTGAACAAGCTGAAACCACAGCATGTACTTTTTTTAAAAATCACTCTATACAGTTGTTTATTATTATTTATTTACACAATAGAGGGAGCAACATTAGCATTTGGAGTTGTTGTCTGTTTTGTTCTCCACCAACTACTGAGGAAACTATCTGGCTGTTTAGCTGCAATATTCCACTTTGAGACATTTTAAGGTGGCATCCAGTATTTTGCTGAAAACAGTTGCCTGCTGTGGCTGAAAGCAAAGCTGATCAGGTAAAGGAGGATAAAACGCTCCATATACCTGTGAGGAACTGCAGAGTTGATGACTCTGTGTGGGTTCATAAAGCGAAACCTTTCATATCAAACTTCCATTCATTCATTTGATCCATTATTAATAAGAAAAAAAATAGATTAGAGCGGCTTTAAAAATGAAAGGGCCAATTTCTTCTCTGACCTCGTTCTGCTTAATGCTGTTAACTCTGTTACTGCCCTCTCAGATGACCTTCTGCTGTTATTGTGCTGTTGTGAACCACTCTGAGTTTCATTTTGTCATTTTCTCACATAGACTCCAACACACGCACACACTTGATATGCCTCCTGCTAATTTCATAATGAGGTTTTGTTTTTACATAGTTGGTGTGTCAGGCTTCCAAGTATCACTGGTGTGTGCATGATCGACGGACCTGCAGTTGACAAGCTGATCTTGGACACTACTGGACCTATCAGCCTAATTTTCTTCATGCACATTCATGACTGAATGCTGACGGACCTCTGTGATTCACAATTTTTGAAAAAACCTTTTCTTTATGGCTCCACACCGGCAACGACCATGGCCACAGGCAATGTGTTTTCAGCTCATCCTGTTCTTGTGAACGCAAGATCTCAAGAGCGCCTCAAGACAGGCGTTTACAACCTTTACTATCAATAGAGCCATAAAATATTTGTCTTGCGCCACAACTGTTAAATTTTCCTCTGAGACTTTTCTTCTTTTGGATTTGGCATCCATAACTAGGCTAGTAAGACTCTGGACTAGCCACCAGCAAAATTTACAGGAAAGGAAGTTGAGCCGTAGACATAAGCTTTAGCGCAACATATGTGGCGGTCATGCTAATGTTGACATAACTGGTTGCATCTGGCAGTTGTGGCGACATTGCAGAAGGTGCTTCACCATCTAGTTGTTAATACTTCCCCCTGTTTCAAGCAAAGCAACATTTCTTTTGTCATTCAGTTACCAGTCAATATATCCGTTTGCTTCTCTTGTCTAAGGATGAAAATGACTGACAGAAACTGAGTTCATTAAAGAGACAAATGACCTCCTGATGGTAATAAACGTGGCCAGCTGTTTAATTTTAATCCTAATGTATTTCAGCACAGTCTTTGACACGGCGGACCACATAATTTTATTAGACCATTTGGTGGAGCGGGTCGATGTCTCCGGGTCTACACTCGAGTGGTAAAAAACCTTCCTTTTTTTTTTTTTTTACCAGTCTTGTCTCTTAAAAAGAAGTAATCTCATTTCTTCCGTAAATGTTAATTGTTCTGTGCCACCTGGGTTACATTTGAGGTCATATTCTTTTTGGTCTGTATTTGCTCCCACTTGATTATATCACACTGAAATTGTAATAGTTCAATTATACTTTCTTTAATAAAGAAATGCTTAAGAAATTAATTTTTTAATCTACTTCAGACTTGGATTTTTATGTCTTCTTTCTTTCCTTTTCCTTTTGTCTTCACTTTTTTCAGTTTTTCATTATTCAGTATTCAGAAGGACTAATATGCAGGACGCCTGTGCTGTGACATCCTGTCTAATAGATTCTGCTTGTTTGATATGTCTGGGTCTTTCTTCTGGTCTCTGTTCATGTCTGGGACACAGAAACTACAATGGTGTCATAGAGCGGTTTGACACTGCAGGATTTCATTGTTGATTCTGAGCTGCTAAACACTCCTCCTGCAAAAA
>JAJHUR010123160.1:0-20795 GCA_027495735.1 Lutjanus campechanus | reverse complement strand
TTTACAGTGTAGCTAAACTGTGCTGTGATATTTGAATGCTGAAAACTGTTTCTTCTGTCAGACTGAACTCAGATCCGACAGAATAAAACTCACCCCCGGACCAGCCGTTCAGTCCTGACCAGTTTGGTGCTGGTCCAGACTGGTCCGGGCGGCTGTGAGCTGCGAGGCGGTCTGAGCCGCCGCTCCCTGCTAACAGGATTATAATTTCATAATGAGCAGGTGGCTCCAGATTAAAACCCAGAGTGGAAACTCTGAAATTAGCCCGTGAGGTGGAGCAGCTCTCAACCACGGACCATGTGTGTTTTTACTCTCGCTTCATTTGGTGGAGAGAAGATTTGTTTTCATGCTGTAAGTGACGGCGTGAGGAGCTGCAGGGTTGATTTTAATTTAGTTTTAGTCAGATTTAATCTTCTGAATTGTTTTAGCCGACTAAAATCCAGAGTGATTTTTTTTTTAAACACTTTAAGTTTACTACATTTCTTCAAACATACATTTTTATTTTTGTAACAGATATTTCAAAAAATGTTGAGCCAATAAGTTGTCTCAGCAGAACAAACCTCTCAGTTAAAGGAGCGATACGTAGCAAATTGATATCAAATCTCAACTATTTTTTACAGTGTAAAGTAAATGCATGTGTGGAGGTGTTGTTGTTTAGTGTCCCAGTAAACCTGTTAAGAGCCTGTAATTACTACTCATTTAGAGTGTGTGTCCATGTGTGTGTGTGTTGGTGTTTTACAAATATGTCAGCACTGGTCCACCTCTGATACGATGTAATTCAGTTTGACATTAAAGGGACAGTTCACCCCAAAATGAAAATTCAGTCATTATCTACTCACCCTCATGCTGATTCAAGGTCGGAGGAGTTTCACAGGAAAATGATGTTGCAGAATCTCCCAAATAATGGAAGTGAATGGTGACCAGTCTTCAAATTAGAAAAAAACAATCCCATAAAAATCATAAAATGCCTCCATAGTGCTCGTCTGGTGTAAACAAAGTCTCCCGAACATGACGTCTTTCAAGTCAATTTGGCACATCGGGACTTTAGGAGGCTTGGATTTACACCAGACGAGCAGCATGGAGGCTTTTTTTTTCTGTTCCAGTTTGAAAACAGAACTAAACTAAAAACTAAACCTGACCTTCAATCAGCACGAGAGTGAGGAGATAATGACTGAATTTTCATTTTTGAGTGAATTATCCCTTCAAAAGAAAAGAAATGCTCAGACAACATTTTCTTACAAATCAAAGTCACAGATTATTGCTGGAAAAGGGGGGAAATTGGAACTTATTTAAAGGGATAGTTCAGATTATTTGAAACCAACCAAACTCCACTGACAAAATCAGTCATTTTAACTCTCAGAACATGTAAGTTTCTGGTCCTCGCTGCCTCGATCTGTTAGTTTGTTTGTGCTATTTTGTGACTTCTTTGTTTTAAATAGTTCAGATTCACCAAAATCACACAATAACTCTAACAAACTAACAGATGGAGGCAGCAGTAGACCAACAGCTCCTGTGTTCTGTGAGGTAAAATTACTGTTTTTATCAAATGGAGACTGGTGGTTTTGGAGAGAGCGATATAACAAGTGATTTAACTTCAGCTTCTCATCAGAAAAGGCTGTCTGACAGAAAGGTAAAGCAGTGAAAATATTCTAAATAAAGTGAACACTGTAAACGGGGAAACAGCGAGCGTGCCGACACCGACAACTTCATACAACCCCACTTGAAAAAAACCCCAACTATCCCTTTAAGGCTTGTAATTAAAGGTGTCTTTAAACTGCGTCTTTTTTTCGGACAGCTTGAATCTTTCCCTCCATCTGCCGTCTGATGGCCTCCTCGCTTCATTATCTGACGGACGCTCATTTACGCTGTCAGGGAAGAAAGGCTGCTCCGTGATGTATGTGACCACATGCTGGACATTTTTTTGTGTACATGTGTGTGTATGTGTGCGTATGTGTGTGTGTGTGAGGGGGCGAGAGGTCAATAAAGGCGACCCCCACAGAGAGCCGGGCCCTGGGGTCCCTGGGGGGCCTGTCACAGAGGTAATGGATGATGTTTTCACTGCAGGGTGAGGGAGCCACAGAACAGCCTTCCTCACACTGCAGGGAAATGAACGTCTGATCACAGAGGCCTTCATTTTTTAACCAAACCCAGAGACGAGAGCTTTAGGCTCTGATTGGACCGGCTACAGTCCTCATGGTCGGATTTTTTTCTTGTTAAGGAAACTCAAGAACTCACGGAAAAACTTTAAAGCAGAGGTTCTCAAAGTTTTGATGACTGTCAGGCCTTTTCCACCAAAGTGGAACCAGCCCCGTTCTGGTTCAAGCACCAAATTCGGTTCCAAATCCACTAAAAAATAAATACTAAAGTGAACTAAAGTGGGTGAGGCCAGTTTCCTCTGGCCTGTAGAGCTGATCGGGTCGACAAACTATAGACGAATCCGGCAAAGTACCGGAAGTTAACAAGTGGTTTTGCAGCGGTGGCGTCTCCCTACAGGATTTTCTGATTTTTCCTCTTATATTTAATGTAACATTACTTTTGACGATGATGTCTAGGAAGTCAGGAAAAGCCTGTGCAGTTCAGCTGCTCCAAGAGTCGTGTCAATCTTATTTTGGAAAAAAAAAAGAATCCAAACTACACAAACCTTTACGTGATGAACAGAGCTGCTGTCTGACAGCAGAGAGACTCACTGAGTGTACAGAGGATCACGATGTTCACCAGAAGTGGATCAAAAATATTAACAGAAAGGAACTTTATCCCTGAAAATCTCTAATACCTGATGAAAAATGTGAATTCATGTCATTTAATGTATTTTACACAGTATTTCATCACTAAAAGGTGGTGGAGGTGGTCTGTTTCTTCTCTTTTCCATGATCCATCTCTGGCTGTTCTCACAACCAACATTCAACTACTGTGTAAAATTTGAAGAAGATGAATATTTCCATCCTGAGAGGCTCCTTCATCAGTGACTGAGGGCTCCTGTTTAACGTCATCAGTCCAATTATTGAATCTGTCGCTATTAACAGGCAACAGCAGACACCATGTCTAGAAGGGAACCCCAGATCTGTGAGATCTCACAACAGTGAACATTTTGATCGAAACCATGAAAAATCTCGCTAACATGGGGCTGTAGATACGACTAGCAGACACCAAAAATAATAGACACAACTTGCCACCGTGTCTATGGTGGCGGTGCTAGATGGTGAAACACAAAGCGGTCGGCGGATTTGTCTTTAGCCGTCGGGCAAACTGATTGGTGAACATTCTGACTTTTTTTGTGGGTGAAGGAAAAACAATTTTCCAAAAATGCTGGTTAACTCTAGCTGGCAGATTTTGTTGGCTCGTTTCTTAACACAGGCCGAAGTAAATCCGAGCTCTTCTGAATAAGTACAGTCACTCGCTCTCCAGTGTTACCTGGAAAAGTTGATGTGGGAGCAGACGGGCCGACCCGAAGACGGCCTGTACAGCCAGAATATTTTCACATCTAATGAGGTGAATTAAGGATTTAATTGGGACGAAACCAAATTTAGTGATTGTTATAACAATTGAAAGACAAACCAAGATGTTTTTTTTCCATTTAGTTTAAATGAAGTCTGTTTGATGGAGTTAAAAAGACAATTAAATCTTGTATCAGTTCACTAAAGAGACAGACTTGAATTCAGGTGATTGGTTGTATTTTTCTGTTTAATAATAAAATAGATGAGATTTTTTTTTCCTTTCTTGACATTTTGTGATTTAATTGTGTTTATTTCGGCTCACACACATCTCCGCCTTAGTTTTATCGTGTTTAATAATTGTTGTTTTCAGTTTTTTTGACTCTGCTGCTGGTTTGATATAAAATTTCATTTAAAATTTCAACAAAGTATTTGAACTTTGCTTATAAATCTGTGGAGCTACCAGATGCAGCAGCAGCACGTCCACGTTTTGATATTTTTGGTCTTAAAGTTTGGCGGTCGAGTGTGTAAACACAGTCACCACCATGTTTAAAGATCATTTGTTAAGTCTGCGGCGCCGATGATTCCGCAGTAATGAGGGAACATTTGATGACGGACAGAGACTCCGAGGAGACGTCGGGACCAGACCGAGGTGACGGCAGATTTCACGTCGGTGGCGTTTGATGTCTGATGGCGAGAGACTTCCTGTACGCTCACGGCTCTGCTGAGGTGGTGGAGGGCGTACCTCTGGGTGGCGGCAGGCGGCTCAACACGTGTTGGAGCCTGTGGGTCGCCGTGGCCTCGCCATCACCCACATCTGCAGCTCTGTGGCTGTAAACAGCCGCTGATGGATGGATGGAGGCGTCCCGGTGCCCTCTGACCCCTGATGGTTGGAGGGCAGGGGGAGGCGGCGGGGTCAGCGCCGGGGCTTCCTGCTAACTCATCTGTCCCGCTCGGCTCAGGAGGCCCATTCCTCAGCCGGCCGACAGGCGAGCGGGGTGAAGCCCTTCTCTGTAATTGTGGCGCTGGCTTTGAAGTTTGGGAGCCGCTCCTCTCGTCTCTTCATACCGGCGCTGGAGGTTTTCTTTTTTTTTTTTTTTTTCCCGCTCTGTCGTCGTCGTGCTGAGAAGCAGTTGGACGTGCAAAGTCTTTCCAGCTGTTTTGATGGAGTCACGTGTGTAATTTGTAAGTCAAAGCAGCTCGTTAATGAGTTTGGTGACTGTAAACAAATGTACACAAAGCTTCCTCCACCTGTTTGTACAAAAGTCATTTCAGGAGGCGAAGAACACGAGCGGGAGGGAAATTACCCGCTAATTAACATCAACAGGGATGATGATGCCTTCCAGTCGAGTTTTGCACTTTTACATGAAACACTATATAAAAAACATGAAAAAGCTGCGTGTGTGTGTGTGGTGTAAACAGCACGTCGGCTTGTGGCTCGGCTTTTATGAGCTGTGGCTCAGAGGAGGCTGTTGGATTTTGTGTACGACTTCAGGGGAGGCAGCCATGAAGCCAGAACACCCTCCAACACACACACACACACTCACACACACAGACACACACACACACACACACACACACACACACAGCTCAGCAGACTCGGGGATTAAAACAGCAGCAGGATTATGAGTAAATTTGACAAAAATCATTTTGCTGAATCACACATTTTCCACATGTTGCTTCTCTACAACTTTTCCATTTGTATTTGGTGTAACCATGGTTACCATGGTTACCAGGTCCAGCAGGATTAAAGACCGCCCAACAGAAGCTTAAAGCAGCAGCCAATAATAAAGAGTCCAACTGCAGAACTTAACAGAAACAGGCTGTCAGTTCCAACAAATTATTACGCTTTACTATAAGCACACACACACACACACACACACACACACACACACACACACACAGGCGGGAGTAGTACAGTGTTTAGAACTTGGAGTAAAAGAAGCAGCAACAAAGAAAACCTCCATAACAGTCAGTAAACATATTTTTCCTCCTGCTTTCTTTCTACGTCAGAATCTACCAGAACTACTTCTGTTTCTACTAGAAAGAAAGAAGTTCTTGCATGAAACTGCTGACAACTATGATTTTTAAAATGTATTGTGCCATTTAGTCACGACATGCTGGAGAGAAGTCAGACGTCTCTATGGATGGTATCTCTGCAACACTGAAAAGATGGATAACACTGTACCACCAAATCAAATTAATTATTTGAAAACCTAAATTTATTTAGGGGTTCAACTTACTTAAAAATGTTGAGTGCCAGTAGAATTTTCTTTCTTTTGTGTTAAACTCTTAATTTTTGATTGAGTTAATAAGGTCTCTAAAACTATTAAGAGATTAATATATATATATTTATTAGTATATTGAGTTTACTGAACATGAAATAATGGGTTCTTATACTTAAAATGTATTTAATTTCTTTAACTTATTGTAATGAGAGTACATTGCAATAAGTTGCATGTACTGAAACTATTTGAGTTAATCAATAATTTTAATTTAATTGTAATGAAAGAGTGCACGTACCACTACCTCAATATATTCAAGATTTGAAAACTTCCAACATTTTTGAGTTTATGACTCAAGAAAATTGTTGCAATTGATTGCCTCAGTTTTTTTTTAGTTCTGCAAACTTATTCCAGTTTACAGCGAACATGCCAGAGGAAAAAAATATATTTTTGATTTTGGGGTGAACTGTCCCTTTAAATATCAATTAATTAAATAAAAATTCTCATTACTGAAATATTCAGACATGCAGTGATGTTGCAGCTGGTTGATTTGAAGCTAATTTTAAATACTTTGCTGTTTAATTTGTGCATCATATTTAACGAGCACATAATTTTTTGCATGAAAATCTGCACAGTAACCGATTATCAAAATAGCTGATGATTAATTTAATAATCGATTAATAATCAGGATTAAGTTTAACACCAAATGGGCACGGCGGCTCATTAGGGTCTAAATTAATTTTTCATTTACCTTAATTGTCAAAAATAAACAGAATATGTACAGATGGCGTCTGTGTCATATTTGTTTCTCACAGAAAGCAAAGTGTCATCAGAAGGAAGAACAAGTCCCACATTCTGTTACAACCACAACGTGCAGACATGTTTTACATTTGATGTTCAAGCTGTTTATTACATCATTATAATGGGTGTTATTACATAACTGCGTTGTTTCATATCTGACTGTGTTCAAACTTCCTCCATGTTGTTTTTCTCTGTTTATTACTTTGTGTTTTGATTCCTGCATTAACTGTACTGTTGCCCTTCACACAACCTCAACCTCCAACAGCTCCCTCCCCCTCCCTCCCTCCCTCCCTCCCCCTCTCAGGTACCAGTGTTTCCTCCCCCTCCCACCGTTCTTCTCACCTCCCATCTGCCGCAGGACTCGCTGTCCTCCAGGTTCAGCTCAGAGTCCTGGCAACGGCCCCGACCCCCGCCGAGCGGGGACCGATTTAGCCTCTCCATGTTTGGAGGCAGGCAGGGGGAGATGGGAGGAGGAGGAGGTGGTGGTGGAGGAGGAGGTGGAGGTGGAGGAGGTGGGGGGGTGTTTGGTTGTCCTGCTGGCTTCAGCCAAACCTATGAGTCAGTCACGACTGGGATTTTCAGCACTAAGCCCGTCTCCTCCCACTTTTACTGGACGATTCATTTCAGCTTCACGCTCATAAAAAATAATATTTCCCTTCAGGTTCTTACATTCTCACTATTAGAATGATTGGAAATTGCTTTATTATTAATGCTGATAAACAGAGGGATATTAATATAAAGCTTGGTGGGAATAACCTTCGTTCTAATCCCTCGGACACACCCTGTCTAAACCTGAGAAGACAAACCTTTGCTTTTACAGTTACACTGTGATCCTAATGAGAGAAACGAGCACGAGGTCTTTAATGCATTCAGATCCGATCGCTCAGACCACGTTCTGAGGTGGTCTGACGTGTTCGGCCTCTCCTACCTGCCAAAACAAGCAGCAGGAGTTTGTGAACACGTTGTCTGTTTCAACGGATTTCACCACTGAACTAGTGACCGCAACATCCCCAGACTCCCTTAAAAAACTGTGCAGTTTTGAGAGTTTGTAAGTGAAGCGAAAGTTAATAAACTTTGTGAAACAGCCATGACCAGTTCTTCATCATTCGTGCCTTCTTGTGAATTCAACCAATGCAAAACATGAAGTGATTTCATTCCTCATCGCAGCATCTCTGTACAGACTCCCTTGAAAAAATGTGCATTTTTGTGAGTTATTGATTTAGAAGAAACTTTATGAACCTTGTGAAACACTCCCTATGACACATTTTTAATAATTCATGACTTCTTGTAAATTTGGCAAATGAAACATTAAATGATTTCTTTCCTTGTAAAAACGTATCAGTTTGTCGTGTCCATGGAGAAAATCCCCAGACTTACTTCAAAGAATTGTGCAATTTTGTGAGTCATCGAGTTTGGAGAAACTTTATGAACTTTGTGAAAAACTCTCTATGACAAATTTTTAATAATTTATGACTTCTTATAAATTGCAGCTCGAAATACAAAACATTGAGCTGTTTCTTTCTTGTAAAAAATATTACGTCAGTTTGTTGCAGTGTTATAATGTCTAGTGAAGTGAGTCTACCTGCCAATATTTAGCAGCTGTTTAAACACGCAGGGTTTTAACAGATTTCACCATTTACACTAAATTTATTAAAGGGGACGACACGTCAAATCTTCCAAATACAGGAAACGGTTACAACACAGGCTTCTTCTTTGTCACCTGAGGACAAAGTCCCCAGACTCCCTTGAAAAAAGGCACAATTTTGTGAGTTACTGAGTTAGAAGGAACTTTATAAACTTTGAGAAGCGCTCTCAATGACAAATTCTTAATTATTTGTGCCTTCTTGAAAATTTGGCATTAAATTCAACTCATTAAGTTGTTTCTTTCCTTGTAAAAAATATTGTGTCAGTTTGTTTTGGCATCGAGGTTTCTGAAGTGTGTCTACCTGCCAACATTTAACAGCTGTTTGAACACACCGCTTCAGCTGATTTCCACATTTACACGACATTTATTAAAGAAGACAACATTTTATTGAAGATAATCATGTTAAATTTTGCAAATACAGTAAACAGTTATCAATACAGGCGGCTTCTTTGTTGGAGGAAGTTCCCAGACTTCATTTAAAAATCTGAGAGTTGTTGAGTGAGGAGAAAGTCTGTAGACATTGTAAAATGCTGTCTATGACAAATTCATAATTATTTTATTGCTTTCTTTGTGTAAAAAAAATATTGTGTCCATTTGTCCCGGCATGTTGACCTCTTACTGTTGGGCCGCCAGTTAAAAACATCAACACATTCAGTCTTTGCAAACTGAAATGACGAATCTACGCGTTTATTTGCGTATAAAGAGGAGAAGTGAGCATGTGGAGACGCATCTTAACGTCAGGTTTAACTGAGCCTTTGGCACACTGGAACCAGGTTAAAGTGCATCATGCATTATTGTTCTTTTGCCTGAGTAACGAAAGGCAAAATGTTTTTAACTTTGTCAAAATCTAAACTATTATAACTGGATTAAGTCGCTAAATGAAACAAAATCCCCGGCTGAGCTCACAAGAAACGAAACTTCTGGATTTCACAATCACATCACTGTGTACAACAAAAAGAATCTGAACCACTGAAGACGTAAATACTGACACACACATGATGAATGTTTGTTGTTATACTTTTGTCTTCACTGCAGCTGGAAGTCTTAGCATTAACTGATTTATTTGGCACCATGAATACAACTGAGGATGTTGAACATGAGTCATGAGCAAATACCTTCCTCCCTGTATTCAATTATTTCCGTGCAGTGATTACAGTTCTTTGTAATGTGCTGCTGTCTTTTGTGTAGCTTAGCAACACGTGTTTGCGCTCGCTCTGTCCTTTTATTATTACAGTCTCTGTGTAAAAGTATTTATGCATCTGTAACCAGCGATGTTGACAAAATACGCCAAGAATGAATAAGCAGAACAGACAACGTTTCTAAAAAAAATATCCAGTAAATTAAAAATTTGTAAACTTGTTCTTGCCACCAAACCAAGTTTAAATCAACCTGAGCTGCAAATCAGATTCCTCTGGTACAAACTGCATTAAACGAGTTAACTCGGGTTTCCTCCTGTCAGGACGCCTCCGAAGAGCCCACAGGTGAAATACCTGAACCACAGCACAGGTCAAAGGTCACTGAGAACGTCCCCAAACTGGGAGGAGAAGGTCAACACAACTTCAAAGTAGATCAGAGGCAGAGTCACGGGTTTAATTCTCAGAAACAGTCGCAAGTGCTGGTTAAGTGCAAGACGAGATCTGTAGATTCAGACACACTCTGCCCTCTGACAACTACAGTGAACCATCATGGTTCTCTTATGATTTATACACAATAAAATAAACATCATTATGTCTCAAATATGCCAAATGAAATTAAATGAAAAGATCAGAAACCTCTGTTGTCCACCAGTTGCTTTGAAGGCCCATTGCCCCTAAAATTTTGTCCAGTCAAGATATCAAAAAGACTACAGACTATTAAGACAGCTCCTAGACTGTTAAGGCCAAAACCCCCGCCCCGATTCAGCACCGACAGGGCCGACAGTCACCGGACTGCAGGGAGAGGGTGTATTTTTGGAGCAACGGACCTTTGAAACAATGGGAATTTGTTTTGAGGATAAGGGGTTGTTGGACAAATGGGCTGTAAGTCCAAAGGCAAATAATTTTGCTATTGGGGTTTGTGAATAATGTCGGAACAATGAGCAGGCCCCATACAGTATGCTTTGCGGTAAAACAGTCTAGCTTTGACTGCCAACAACGTTGCCTCGTTATCATTTTACAAAAATGGCAAATAAAGTTGTGTTTTCTGATGCGAGAGAAGATGAGAAAGACTTCAAAGTAACTTCCATGAACTCCAACAGGTTTAAAGACATCAGTACAAGCTACCAACAACTAGGCCAGAGTTGGGACCGCCATAACATCTCAGCTCTCTTCAATACACACAATCACAACTGAAGGTACCATCTGAGTCAGGATGCTTGTGTGCCACCATGTCAGTAAGTCTCACAATCCAGACAAAGTAACTCAATCTCTGTTTTCTCCACATTTGAGAAGAGCCTGAGGTTGATGCACTTACCGTCAGGTGCTGGAAAAGCCAGGCTCTCAGGATATTGGTGGCAACTTTGGGGAAGATGCCTCTTTTTTTGTTGTGCAGTTTGTCTTTGTCGGGGTCGTCGTCGTCGCCTGTGCTGGGAGACGCCATGCCGTTATCCAGGCAGTCACCTGATCAACACACGGAGAAGAAAAGAAAGAAACCAACTGAACTTTATTTCGTAGTTGTGACAAGAAACCAGCGTTTCAAAACAAACCAAAGTGTCAGGCTGGTTGGTAGGCCTATATGTCTGCCCAACGAGTGACCCAGCAACTGTCCAATCATAGATTAGCAACCGTAACTAGGCTCTGCAGGCCTGTAAAGCTTTTCATGTCTCTACATGTTAAAGCGGTGTGCATGGGGCTCTAAGAAAAGTGATAGTTGGTGTTTCATGGGTTTGGAGGGTGGCATCTTTTTTGCCGTCTTCAAAAACCCAAGACACAACAGCATGCTTGCGAGGAATGGATAAAACTTTGTCTTTATCTGCTCTAACATAAGCTGCAAACGTTAGCATGTCCAGCTAACTAGCTTACTCCCTGCAGTAACGTTACCTCCAGACAAACTTGTGTTAGATACCGCTGCATTTGCCAAACTCATGACTTATTCTCAGGGGTTAAATTGTGGTTTGTTATGTGGAGGGTTTGGTGAAGGAGGATGTGAGCTGGTGCAGAATCAAAATGTGCCAATGCTAATGCATTTCTCTAAACCAGCCCAGGTTAACTTAGCTCTGATCCCAGCTCTCTTCCTGGGGTAATGGTGGTTCAGCTGGTCTGGCTGGGCCACCGTCTCAAGGTCCACTGCATTTAATCTTATCTCTGCACTTCCTTTACCAGCATTAAAGGGTGCATTTCTGTTGTCATGTACACAGCGTTAAGTAACTTTAAATATTTTGAGACACTTTTACAGGTTCTTGTGTTAAAATGTGTCAGATGGAAACATTGAAAACTCAGCTGGAGACAACACTCGAGGAGTTTCAGCATTAGCATTAGCCTTGAGATTCTGGCTTTTGTTTACTTCTCTGTGGAATCAAAGATCTCGTGTTTCAAAAATTGCTGCTAATATTGATGTTAAATCTGCCACCGTGGAAAGCTTGACAGACATGGCAACTGTTACTAGGGAAGACGGGGCTTAGTGGTTTTGTGTGGACCCCAACGCCGCGCTCCAGACGACGCCGGAGGTCGGAATTTCCCAGTCGAAATAGCCAAATTTCAACCTCAAAGCCTTCAAGGTGCACGACGCCAAAAGTAACCAACAAACACGTCTGGGCTTCTTGGGCAAGTGTACAATCGATTAAACCCTCAGCTGTGGAGCCTCCGTGCATAAATCTCACAAAGGAGGAAAATCGACACATGAGGTAACAGACACCAGTATATATTTTATTTTACGGCATTTAACAACACTGGCATCATATCTACATGCTGAACAGGTTTTATTATATGATAGTATTTGTTATTTTGGGCTTCCATGGATGTTCACAAGTAGGAACTACGACTTTGAGTGGCGTTTCATTGAACTTTTTCTAGTGAAGTGGGGAAAATCCCGACCTGCGACGCAGCAGAAATCTTATGGTTAAAAACTAGTCTTTAAAGAGCCATTTACCAGCCTGTTTTAGATTGAGCACACTCCCCTCAGAAAACAGAATCACTCAATTTCTTCTGGGAAAAGGCAAAGAATAAATGTTTAAAAAAAGCTTAAAAGATGCATTTTTAAAATTTCTTTTGATTCACAGACGCAAAAACAGTAAAAACTCAATTAAGTTTTCACAACAAAGAGCTCATTGGTCAAACACAGCCTGCTAGCTAACGTTAGCACGTTTCACCTGGTGTAGACGAGGCCTCTCAGCACTTTTCTGCCCATTAAAGGCTCCAACAAAACACATGCCTTTACTCATGTACTTTCCCCTGCGCACATTTTCTCAGTTGATGAGTGGATTCAACTGGTGACCCTGCAGTCACGCCGGCCTGCCCTGCCTTCTAACCCTCTCTGTGCCCCACCACCATCCCCCCGCAGGTTTTGGATCATGGCACATAATGCAGCATTTCAACTGAAAACCACTAAAAGCTGCCGGGCCCGGTGTTTTTACTGCACTTTCTCTGCCTGTTTAATGAGGCTCATTTTCTCCTCAGTGTTTTTAACAGCGCCGGGCCAAGGTTAGGGCGACAGTCCCCCGGCAGCCTGCAGCAGGAGCTCCAGGCTCCAGGTCCTGCCGCCCTGCCCGGAGTCAGCGGCGGACCAGGGCCTCGCTAAGGCTGAACAGAGGCAGGATTCTGCAGCGCAGCAGAGCCTGAAAAGGTGGAAATAATCATAAAAATGATGCGTAACTCCATAAACAAGCTCTCAGCCTCATTAGGCTGAACCGCAAGCTCCCCGAGGCTGATTTACTCCCCTCCACCCGGCACTCCTTCTCTCCTCTCCCTCCTTAGAGAGCAGAGGAGAGAAAGGTCCGACCCAACCTGCTAATGGTTTGTGACAACTCGGCTTCACAACAACCTGCAAAGTAACAGAGAGGAGGAGGAAGTTTGAGAGTGATGAAGAGGAGGAAGGAGACGGAGACGTGGAGGGAGCCGAATTTGTGATCACAGGCGTGAATATGAAAAGTTGCTGCACCTTCAGCTGCAGTGACGTGTGAAGACGGCAGACACACAAGAGTGATTCTCTGACCGGTCACCTCCACATGACCCGTTTACTTCAGATATTTAGTTTATTTAGTACATTTTGTTTGTTGTATCTGTTATTGATGACTTGATGATTTCATGACTCCATCAACTATTTTCATGTGAATATATTGAAGAGAACATGACAATATTATGCACCTATTTAATCTTTTTAATCTCCACGCCTCTAACACTGAATTTTGTCTACAGTAGAAGTAGAGCCTCAACATCAGAGTGTGTTTGAAAAAACAGCCTACGGTGGCTGTGAAACTTGTTTGGTTTGTGCGTTCTGGGCTCCTGTAGAAACATGGCGGACCTGCGTCCTCTACGGACATACACGGCTCATTTTAAGGTAAAAATTACTGTTGTTTTAGTAATTATACACTAATTAATATTATATTCAATTTCTGACATATAATAAATAAACACACAGGACCTTTAAAGTTTTCCACCTCAGCCAAGAGTAACAATATTTTTGTTTTGTTTTGTTGTTTGTTTGTTTTTTCAAAATATCTGCTCATATTTTTCAAATGAAAACATTTCTTAAAAAAAAAAAAATCTCTGCACCCCTGAATGTGTGACAGATGTGTGTCGGAGGAAGTTTTAACTCAAAGACCAGTACAGAAACTCCCACACGCTGTCTCGCTGATATTCTGCTGATATATTTATTAAATTTTGATGTTTCAGTCTAAACAAAAAAAATCTAATAAACATTGTTTAGGTCAATAATTTAAAAAAATATATATCAGCAGAAAGTGAGACAGCATGTGGGAGTTATTCTACTGATTATGGGACTCAGATAAAAACAACCTGGAGTCTGACCTGATCTGAAGGAACTTTCAGTTGGGTTCTCCCAGACAAGAATTCAACAAGTGACAACTTCAAACAATTTAAAAATGTTTCAAAATCTAAAACTAACAACGCCTCATATAGGTAAAGAAATGTGCTACTATAATCATCTTTGTTCTAAAATACATTCAGTCTGATTTTTACAAAGACATGATTTAATCAGGTATAAAAAGGGGTCAGCTCTACCCTGAGGACCCCTGTCTCACTTCCTGGTTTAAAAAAAGCAGAAATGCTGCTCAGGCACAGGTAAACTTTATATTTTTAGACAAATTCATCAAATAATATTTCTATAACCATAAAATGTCAACTCTGTACCCTTCTAAATCAAAGCTAAATAAGAATTGTGGTTTAAAAATGTGTATTTTAATTAACATTAAGAGACTCTGAGCTACTTTAAAAAACAAAATGGCTGCTCACTACAACTTTGATGTGGAATGAAATAAAATTTACATTTTGCCGACTTTGTAAGACGTCTATGTTTAATATAAAATTAAATCAGTAGGAGGCTGGTCCCTTACAAGGTTTAATAACCAAGAGTTTGATCTTTTAAAATATATTTTCCAGCAAAATTGTGTAAATGAGTAAAAATCAAAAACACCTATCCAATCATTTCTCTCTGATTTAAATAAATATATTAATATACATGGTGGTAACATGAGGTGAAGTGAATGACTTTATTGAGGAGTTATAAAAGGCCTCTTGTTTTCTCTCCCTGTTTAAACATTCTGTAGTTCTGCAGTTAAAACTGCTTTAACAGGCGGAACCACTTCTTCTTCTTCTTCTGTTATATTTCGATCAGTCAGATTCTTCACGGTGGGCAGAACCACTTCACACTAATCAAATAAAGTCTTAAACTGTTTAAATGCTTTGGGGCATTTAATCAGAATTTATTTATCGTCCACGTAAACAGTTAAATTGGAACCTCTAATCACAATGATTCCAGTCGGGTTAAAAAAATATCTTCTGTGTAACTGCAGCTAATATTTTCTCCTTCATCTCTCATCAGACGGGCATCAACAGTTATGGATTGCTGATTGGTTGTTTGACAGTAGAGTTGGACGGTGCATTGATGTGGCGTCGGAAAAATGGGAAAAATGATTTCTCGACTGGAAAAAATACACATGAACAACAACATCAGAGAAAATCAGAGAAAATGTTGTAAAAGTTACTGAGTTGTTGTCTGTTGACGTCATATGTGACAGAGTAAACGTTTGGTTGATAACTACATCATTTTTGGTGACATGTAAGTTGTAATATCATATTAAGTTATATAGATTAATTAGAAATGTTATTTATTAGCAATAACCTAAAAATCTGTCCCCTACTCTACCTTTAGTAGCATCCATGTTGGTTCCACTTCACGACTAATAAGCACGTGAACGCACCAAAGTTGGAATAAACGACTTCCCGTGTCAGAAACTGGGACAACCTGAGGAGCATATGGCCTCAGTATCAGACAACTGGCTGATAAGAACACGTTCATGGTGGGACAACACAGCTGTAGCTTCATGTTGGGGTGTTTTTGTTGTAAATCAAGAAGCTCTGTCAAACATTCAACGTAAGGACGCTCTTCTACTCAGGAAACCACGTGTGATTCCACTAAAACTTTGTTGAATGCACATTAAACACGGCAATAAAAAGCGTCCCGGTTTGCCAGAGAAACATCACGTGTTCCTCCAACGGTCCTCGAGTTCTGCTGTTGCACAACATGATGAATCTCTGCTCGACACATGTGAGATAAAGAAAAAACACATGAAGCGGTCGAGTCGTGCCGCCTGCCTCGTCCGTCGCTGTGCTTTTTAAGAACTGTTTGTGCAAAATTTTATTATCCGTGGTCTGTTGGAAGAACGCTCACTGAAGAGAGAGAGAGAGTGAGAGGAGGAGGAGAGAGTCTTTATTTTCCACCACATTTCCACTACGGTCCATTTCTCCTCTCTGCTGGCCGTGGTGGGAGGGGTCAGATGAACAAAAGCCAATCCAGCGCTCTAATAAAGGTGACCTCACTGCTGAGGTCAGCCCTGGAAGAAGAAAAAACACTGAGGCAGACGAAGGACTGACATGAAACTGAATCTACCCTGCCGTGAGAAAAACATACAAGAGGCTCTAAATACGCCATGTGGCCAAAAGTATGTGGACGCTGGTTGCAGCCATACATGACATCCTCCACTCCTCTGGTTTCAGGCTCTCCACCAGATGTTTGGACCTGCTGCAGGGAGGAGCATTAATGAAGTCCAACA
Organism: Lutjanus campechanus; assembly: GCA_027495735.1. NCBI lineage: Eukaryota > Metazoa > Chordata > Actinopteri > Lutjaniformes > Lutjanidae > Lutjanus > Lutjanus campechanus. The sequence goes on along the minus strand of JAJHUR010123160.1, from coordinate 4,490 downwards.
CTGATGCTGGTGATCAGTTCTGGCTCATGGTTGGTGTTCCAGTTCATTCTAAAGGTGTCGGATGGGGTTGAGGTGAAGATCTTCGCACCAAACTGGGAAAACTATTTCTTTATGGAGCTGGCTTTGTGCACCTGGCACTATCGTCGTTGTTGCTCAACATTATTGTCTAAAATATCATTGCCTGCTACGTTAAGATGTCTAAAGTATTTAAAAGTAAATTCAAAAGTATGTGAAAATACCTGCCCCCGTTTTAGGGCTCAGCAATAATGATTACTTGCTTGCCTGGGGCAAGTAAAAGGACATGTCCCGCAGGTAAATCAGGCAACTCACTTGCCCGACCAGGCAAGTGGTGAAAAATAAGTAAACTATTGAACTATTTTGATAATCGATTAATTGGTAAATGAATTTTTCATGCAAAATGGCAGAAAATGCAGTTTCAGCCTCTCAAATATGGAGATTTTTTGGAGATTTCTTTGATTATCATCATATTAAACTGAACATCTTTGGCATTTTGGTCTTGGTCTCAACATCATAAAGTCTTGACTTGCTTGCAACCCCTCAAAGTCTTGGTCTAATCTTTGTCTTAATATATTGCCAGGAAGTGACTCCCCCTGAGGCTGAGTACACACTGTAAGATTTGAGGTTGTTGCAGATGAAAGATGGCCAACGTGAAAGAAAGGTGGTGATATCTTTGGTTGTGGTCCTACGTTCCACTGTGTTCAGAGTTTTAAAGATGGCCGTTGTCACAGTTTTGTGACCAAAGATACTCTGGGGGGAAAAATCTGACAGTGTCATAAATTTAGAATAACTAATCTCACAATAATCTCCTAGTCTGACTGCTGCTAAGAACGTCTATTTTAACACGCTATGTTACCTCAAGCTCTTTTTGCAAAAATTGCGTCCCAAGTTGGCCTCTTTTCCCGCATCATGACATGTTTCACACTCACCTCCTCCTTTTCTTGGATTTTTTTCTACACAGATGAATACCACTATTGCAAAGGCTCCATTCTTGCTTAGCTTCATTGTTTATCACTGCAATGGAGCAGATGGATGCTGCACACTGATCTTTTCCTGTTTATCGATTTGCGTCATATCCAATGACACACATCAAACTTGATTGCACAGTATGGCTTGCAAAAAATATAAGATTGCTGTAATTTCACAGTGTGTAGGTGCTATAAAATGATTAACTGCTGATACAGTTAGTATACATGAGCTGGCTTAACTTGACTAGTACAAAATGTAAAATGACAATTAAGACACAGCATGTGAATCTGGGAGCTTTAGACATGTCGCTGGGTGTATTTTTTTTACTTTGGACAGAGCCAGGCTACCTGTTTTCGTCTCTTTTCAAGCTAAACTAGGCTAACCACATCCTGACTCCAGCTCTGTGCTGAAAACACAGACATAAGATTGAGATTGATCCTCTCCCTTTACTCTTCAGAAGAGAACAAACAGGTGAATTTCTGTCTCTTTTTACTTCACATTCAACGACTCAGAGAGCCCATTCAAAGTGACAGTATTATGGTCTTTTATGCTGAGGACATGTTTCTCTGTTCATGTTCTCCAGGATGGCAAATTAACGCCGAGCATTGGCCAAATATGCTGCGGAGTTTGGCTGTGGCTTCTGAGTTAGCCTGCAGTTAGCAGATGTCATCTGAAGTCTTGCTGAACTGAGGTTTTTCAGTAACGTCAACGAAATCTCTTATTAACCACATTTGGCTCCGTCGTGGAGGTCAACTGGGGAGCTGGCTGTGTGCAAGTGATGTTTAAATCTCTACCAGCCAACACAGAGCGAGCTGAAGCAGCTTGTGGTTCTGGCTGATGATACGTCCAGTCACAGTGAACGGTCTGATAAAGCACATTTGTTTCCAAATGGAGGTGTGACACAGTTTGTCTTTAGCCCCACAGTCTGCTGGAGCTTTTTTAAATTCAACTCGAAGAAAAATTCAGAGTGTTTACAGACTGGAGCTCAGTCTGGTAGTTTTCATTATCTTTTTGGTTTAACACACATCAGTGAAAACAAAAACTTTAAAAACTTTAAAAATTGCATATACCTGAGCAAAATGACAATAAGTAGTTGAGTTGAGGAACATTTGTCCAAGTTATTTATTGTTCATTGGTGTGAAAACCCAATTTTAACAGGTTATTTCAACTTATATAGTAAAAAGAAGAAAGACAATTTATTACTTCTTGCATTTTATATTGTTTAAGACATGATTGGAGGTGGATTTTAAGAACATTCCAAACAGAATTTAAGACTAATTTATTCTTTCAAGGCCTTTAATTAGTAAATGTGAATAACGACATTTTAAGACTTTTTAAAAGAACCTGTAGTCACTGTGTGGTCACCTTCTCATCTCCATAAACAGATATCTGCATATGAATTTAGATTCTCCAACCAAGAGAGACTGAGGGGTAAACATTGGTAAACATTAACAAGACAGGCCACAAAGATAAAGAGCTAATATAAACCGTTAAGTCACGCCATTGTTTGCTAATATCAGTTCTAACACTGCACACAGCACCTCTCCCTCTCTTGGTCTAGTGAGCTAAAGATGTGACAGCATGTAGTCTCGACTCTATCACAACCCTCAAAATCTTGGTCACAGTCACAGTCTTGGTCTTGCCTGGTCGTGGGCTCAATCCCACAAAGTCTAGGTCTTGACTTGGTCTCAACCTAACAGACCTGGTCTTGTTTTGGTCTCAACATCAAAAATTTCTGGTCTTTTCTTGGTCAAGGGACCAGATTTTGGCATCTGAAGCATTCTGGTTTTGTTTGTAGTCTGAGTACAGGTGACACTCGTGTGAGCGGGCTTTGGTTGCATGCAGGTAAACAGTCAATGTGGAGCGCAAAAGTGGCAAAACACATAAATTCAAAATGCAATCTCAGAACACCTCGGCTATCAAAAGGTTGTCTGCCATCTATTCTCACATCTGCTGCTAACTGGACTGTAAACAATGACCAGCGCACAGAAGAAGAAGTGTTGTTCCGGATATTCACTGTCTGGATTCCTGCTAGCTACACTGGAAGCCCCAAAGAGACTAAACTGTTGTTGGTTGGTTTCAAAGAATAATTTGTAACAGTCAGTATAATTACACTGTGAACAAACTGTCATTTAACCATAAACACCACTACGACTCTACAACCACACTAGTGGCTCTGTAGGTTCTATCAGCAGCTAAATACTTCTTAGTTCAGTGAGTTAGCATGCTAGCATTTGGTATTTAGCAGTAAAAATAAAGTACAGCTGAGGCTGACAGGAAGGTAGTTAGTTTTACAGGTGTTATAACCAAAATACTGGACAAATTGAAATTTTAAACTTCAAACACCCGCCTCTATTTCGGTCCAGCCCCCAAAGCAGGCGCACAGTGTTTGCTAGCAGTGAATTCAAAAACAAAGGTGGGTTTAATCCATGAGGGATGGAAACATTTAAAATTCATTAAATCAATGCAGGCAACCTTTTAGCAAACTATTCATGCTAAATCAGTTGTTCCTGCTGCTGTCAGGTCCCACAGGTGCAGATTCACCTTCAGACTCAGCAGTCCTGTCTCCCCATCCACCAAATGAACCTGTGGGACGACCTGTAGTCTGAACTGGATGCTGGGCAGTTTGGAGCATTGAGTGACTGATTCTAAGTAACACAGGATATTTTTTGTTTGTTTTTTGTGGTGCATGTAGTTAAAATTAAGTCAACAGCAGTATTCTCATATGTCCACCAATAGCACAGGGTTAGCATAACTTTTAGTGGTGAGGCCCAAAGTGAAACTTTTTCATGGGGCCCAGAATCCCTGGCGGCGCCCCTGCTCATGGTGGAGAGATAAAAAGTCGGGAAACAACAAAGTCAGTGGGATTCATTCTCTGGGGACCATGAGTGTCTGCCAAGAATTTCATCTCAATCTGTCCGTCAAGTTGTTGTTAAGATATTTCAGTCTGGACCAAAGTGGTGGACTGACCAACAGACTGACTTTACCATCCTTTGAGCTATCATGACTCAAACAAAGCTCATAGCATTTAACAGCGACGGCTCCCATGAGTATTCTGACCCAACCTCAAGTTGTTGAACACTGACAAGCTAACTGTAGTCTGTGGTTGAAGTTCTGCTCAAGTGTTATTGTCCAGAACAGCAGAAGATAGTAACAGAACCTGCAGAAAACCTCGTCTAGGTTTTGTAAGAAAGAAAGATGAAAGAAACCCTGAAGGAGAAAAAAAAAATTCTGGCCGAGGCTCCTGAAACAGAAACTAGCTTGAAATGAGCCAAAATCCTCACAGAGCCAACGACCATCAAACTATTAAGACTGATGCATGCAGGGATTGTATTTGTGCGATTAACAAATCTCTGAGTGTATCAGAACCAGCCGTGGTGGTTGCTGATTGCTGCTTTCTTTGAAGGTCAGACTTGCAGGTGAAGCCGGCGACACACACACACACACACACACACACACACACACACACACACACACACACACACACACACACACACACACAC
>JAJHUR010123159.1:695-28714 GCA_027495735.1 Lutjanus campechanus | reverse complement strand
AAGGCGTGTTCTTTGATGGTGTGCAGCACATCCAGGAATTTGATCTTGGAAGTTAAAGTGTGGCCGTGGTAGATGATTGGCAGGTCGTCAGGTCCATCCCAGCAGTCCACTAAGACCAGAAAACAGATTTAAGAACGAACCTCTACTGAGTCTTTTGTAGTCTGAATAGACCTGTGCATAACCTGACCAGTTTCATATACAGAGGAGACAAACAACAAACTGTCATAAACCTCACAGCAACAGGCGCAGTGGATTTCTTAATTTTGTAGTGAAAAGTGTGTTAAGATCAAATGTTGGAGAGTCTCACGTTCAATGCAGCGGCAGCCCATCCTCAGGCAGCGGGCGTAAGCTTCTAGAGATGATTCACTGGAAAACTGGTCACCTGTCAGGTAGCTGAAACAACAAGAACATGGGGACAATGGGAACAAGTGCATAAGAGCAGAATTACTAATGTGATCATTACTGATGATCACATTACTGATTAAAGCAATAGGTCAGTTATTTCCTCTTTAATCCTCTTGATTTGATTTAAAAAAAAGTTTTGACACTGTCTGGTGTTCTCAAGGGCGACATACTCTTGTCACAGGAAAAATTTACAAAATTGATCCATTGTTTTTGGATCAATCTTCCAAATTTTTCCTGTGCAACAGATTAATACTCTCACTTGATGAAATTGATGTCTAGATTTTCCAAAATATGGAGTCTTTCAAAACAAGATCGTATTGTACAATGTGAAGATTTTTGAGACTAAATCTTTATCGGGGTTTAATATACCAACATTTGCGACACTAATGTTGAGACCTACGTGTTGTGTGAAGAGGAGATCCAGTACTGAGACAGCGGCCTTTTCATGTCATCAGGAACAACAGTTGAAAGTCGAGGGTCATATATTGAATTCTCTTTAGAGAACAGGAACGTCAGGAACTGGAAACGCAAAGTTACATGATCAGAATGTAAGGTAGGGAAAAATCTCTGCAGTTTATTTCAGTTTCTGTGCTCATTTGTGTCTTCGCTTCACCTCGTCCAGTTGTAGCATGGGCTCAGGCTGCGGTCCACCCCTCATGTACCCCATGAGGAACTCTCTGACGCGGCTCAGATCCGACGCCCAGGAGTCCTGAGACGAGCCGGAGAAAAGAAGTGAAGCTCAGAGCAGTTTTTAGAGAACAGTTCTGTCTGTGATGTGCTGATGGGCGGAGGGGTGTGTGTGCTCAGTACCTTCTGGTCCATCTGTAAAAACTTCTGGAAGTCGTAGAGGGAGATCTGACAAAGCTCCGGTCTGTCCACATTCCTTCAAACACAACGATTTTCAAGATGTCAGACAGCAGAGGAGTGAAAGTTAAAGAAACGGTCAACTAAACAGAAAGACGACACGATATGTTAACAAACAAATGTCTATCTGGCAACTAATCGTATTACTCTACGTATGTCAGGGAAAAAAAAAAAACATTTAAGTACCACTAAAAAGGTAAAATCTGAAAACCACAACAAGAGAAACTGGACAGGTAGAAGTTCAAGAGCTGGGGACGTGAAGACAAGGGAGTGGACACTGAGGAAGAGGTGGAGGTGGAGGGACTCACCGCAGAGGGAAGGAGAGCTCCAGCTGCTCAATAATCTGGGGACAGAAGGGGAGGAACCAGGTGACAGACAGGTGGAGGGAGCCAGGTGAAGCATAAACCAGTAAAGGACAAAGTGAGCGTGGTGTGGTGCAGGTGCACAAGTACTCAAATACATTACTCAGGTGTGATTTTGATTTATGTCTCAGGTTAATGCAGCTTGATGCCACAATGACATATAAAGTTTTAGACAGTTTTTAGAGGAGCGTGTAATCTTACAGCTGAGCTGCATGAAAAACCTTTGAGGATTATGTTTCATCACTATGAGCCCCTGTAAATAATATTATAAAGAATATGGTCTACATCTGTTCTATATTATTATAAATGTCCCTGAGATAACTTCTGTTATGATCTGGTGCTATAGAAATAAAATGGACTTGGCTTAAAGGACCATTTTGGTGGTTATACATGTTGTGTTTTGTTTTTGTTTGTTTTGTTTTTTTTACAACAAATCGTGCGTACAAAAATTCAGCGGTCCTTCTTATATATTATTGCTAGTTTACTTATTTACTTATTGCTTTGTTACTGATGGTTCTTTCTATCTTGCTTTCCCCTTTTGCTGCTGTAACACTAAATTTCTCCTTTGTGGGACTAATAAGGGATTATCTTATTCTTTTTATCCAGGCATTCACTCATATCATGAGAATATGATGATATTAGCAGACTGTAGAAACTTGCTCGAGTTGTGTAAAACCAGCAGTGAACATTACGTCTGCATTCATTTTTGTCAAAGTTACATTATTGCTGCTTGGCAGTGCAGTTTAATTGCAGATCGAGTTGCACTTTCAAGTCTGCTCTGCAAAGAAAAAGCAGCTTAGACAGAAATGAATGCAGCCTTTATGTTCACTGTGAGGGATCAGACACATTTCTATAGTCTGTCATTTGATTGTAATGCCATATGAAAATAAGTGAAAGAATGATAATTGTATTTATTTATTTATTGTTTTTCTTTTTGTTGTTGTTACAATGTAGGATAAGTAGACAATAATGGCACCTAGGACAACTGTTGTTCACAATCTGAAAGATCATTTTGTTGTACTCAATAAAAGAGAAATTATATTCGGGTTATATGATGTACATGATGTTTATTTAGATTCAACATATTTTCAGTTGGTCAGATGTAAAGATTTCAATGTGGAGCTTCTGCATTCATGTGGAGTAGATGTGTATAAGTTTAATTATGGTGAATATTCTTCATTTGTGATGAAGTATTTTAATGCAAGTAAAGGATTTGAGTACTTCTTCCACCATTGTGCGCGTGTGTTTATTTGCAAACCCAAAGCTGACACTTACACTCTTCTGAGCGTCAAACATCAGCGTTCTGTAGAGCTGTGCGAAGTTGGGATACGACAGGTCGCTCCTGGCCTCCACCTCCTGTGAAAACGGGGGGGATGAGAGTTAGTGCAATACAACGCAGCGCTGTGGTCCAGTCAGGACGTCTGGGAGAGGACATTCAGAGAGGACAAAGACATTAAAATAAAGTGAGAGGAGTTATCAGACTTGTATTCTGTTCTGACCTGTAGCTTATCTTTGAGAAAGCGCATGTTGGGGACTCTGTAGTTGATTTGAGGCAGCAGAGCTTTCACATCCTTCACTGTGATGCTGAGGACGAAACCAGAGAGGAAACGTACATTAGAAACATTCAATTTGATCTGAACACACTAAAGTAAACTGGATAACCCTAAAAATGTGCACATTTATGGAGCCTCTCATAAAAGACCCAGTGATACTCTATGTGTTTTCACCAGGAGATGGCGCCGTATGGTTTTACATGCTAATGACAGATTATTTGAAGTGGGATTTTAAGCAGTACTCATCCTTGTAGGTGTATTACCTATTGTAGATGGTTGGTCGATGGAAGAGCAGGGAGGAGCACCAGCACTGAAGCTAAACAATCAACTGCTGTGGCGAGGGTCAGCAACAAATGGCATTTTAGCCAATTTAAAAGGGTCCACCTTCGTAAAAATTTATATCAGTTTAAGTGTATGCAATATATAGCATAGTTTTACTGCTTTACCTTGCCACCAAACGGCCTTTTTCAAAGGGAAACAGTGCACGAAATAAGTAATTTTGCCTCAGAATACAGGAGTTGCTGGTCCACCACTTCCTCAATCTGTTAGTTTGTTTGTGTTGTTGTGTGACTTTGGTGTTTTAAAAGGATAGTTTGGACTCACCAAAGTCACCTAATAACACAAACAAACAGATCCAGCAGTAGACCCGCAACTCCTGTGTTCTGTGAGGTAGAATCATTGATTTTTGTCTGTGAAATTTGGTTGGTTTGAAGAGATTGATATTTGGCTCACAAAACAACTGTTTCCCATTGGAAAAGGTCATCTGTGAATATATCCTAAATATTACATACACTTAAACTGGTATTGATTTTTTTCAATGGGTCTTCTTTTAAGTGGCTAAAATACTTTACACACTATCCGTCCACAGTCGTACATTGCTTTGCTTCTGAGCGGGTACTCATCTCTGCTTCTCCAAACTGAGGGCATGTCGACCATCATCTAGTGTAGGTAAATACACTGACTATGGATCAGTACCTCATAGAAACCAACTTCAAATATTCCAAACTATCCCTTTAATCCTTAAAGCTTCACAAATATACAGCTTTCTTTCTAAAGAAAACGTCATCGTGTCCGCCGAAGTCTAATATGCCATAAAAGTTAATAATCCTTTAAAACTATAGATGGAAAGTTAGAAAACTTTTTTTTTTTAATTAGTCAAATCCTGTGACAGCACACCAAATTGTTTTCCATGTCACACACTCTTCGATTGATTGCAAATATTATAATTTCCATTTTTTTTCTCCCGTCACCAAGTTGAAGAATGAACGTTTAAGGTTGACTTAGAGTCATTTAAGCCCTTAAACATTTACAACCCCACAACAACTGTGATGAAAACTGCTGATGAACGTTATGCGATACGATGAAAATGTTTTGTGCTTGTTGGGTATATTTGCATAAAGGTTGTTGCAGTTGCTTCTGAGGAGTTCCTGATGTCTGTACCTCTGCTTCCATCTTTTTTTTTTCTGGGACGACCACATGGATAATCACTTTTACTGATTAACAAAACACATGCGACCATCAGCCGTCAGCAACAGAATGAGGAAGGAAGCGAGAAAAGCAGGTAGAAAAAGGAAAAAAAAAATCCAGGTCAGTGCTCTGAGGCAGGGAGGATCTTTTGGGGTCAATGACTGCTACTGCTGCTGCTGCTGCTGCTGCCAGGTCTGATTCGTGTCTCCACCCACTTCCCTCTGTCTAGCTACTGTTACTGTTACTATTTTCACAGGAGACAGGAAGTTGCCCTCTCCCAGCCCAACGCATCACTTCCTGCTGCTTATCAGGCGTTGGCAGGCTGTTTGTCCTGGAGCGGCTTCCACCCAAACAGAAGCCTGGACTTATTAATGAGAGCACGAAAGAAACAGACTGAGATATTGTGTGCATGTGTGTGTGTGATCTGTGGAGTCTGCATGTGTGTCAGGCTGTGGGGGTTAAGGTCGGGGGTCAGATCCCTGACACGGGTGTCACACGCTCTTTGATGACATCTGGATCTGATTTCACCTCCACGCTCCACCTGCTGTGACAGACCGGCCAATGAGCATCCATCACAGGCGGCCGTAAAAGCTACGATTGGGTGTTGACGTGTTTGTGGCGAGTCACCCACCTGCCCTCGTGGTTCCTGTCCATGACTTCAAACTGTTTCCTCAGCCACCTACAGAGGGAGAGGTGGAGAAAGAAAACATGAGACTGAAAGAGCGATTATTACAAGAATTAAAGCCAAACTGAAATTAAAGGACCAGTGTGTAGGATTTTATTGGCATCCAGAGGTGAGTTTGCAGATTGCAGTCTCACCCTCCCCTTTAAACCGCGTAGGAGAACCTACTTGTGGCCATGAATGCCTCATTCTAAAATAACAAAAACACAATAATGCTTAATTTTGGTGATTATACACTTATGAAAACATACTAATGAATATTATACTCAATCTCTGCCACATTCTGCCAACAGATCCAACTAAAACTAAAAAAAAACAACTAACAGCTTAAATGTATTATGCGGCATTACTCACAACTAAGGCTGCACAATTAATCAAAATTTTATCGAAATCACAATATGGCCTTCTTTACAATCACAGGAGGTGCAAAATTTATTAAAGGCAAAATGTGTGTCTTCATTTGATGCAGATTCCTGTTAAAAAAAACAACAACAACACACCACTTTAATATGTTTTCCCATAGACTTACACTGAGAAAGAAGCAGCTGTTAAACGGTGGATAAATATTTTTGAGCATCACAACAACCCTGCAAAATGACCCATTTTAAGATCAGAATTTGATCAGTTAAGTTCAATCACATTTGTAAAAATCTAGAAGAGCTGCACGATGCTGGTCTAGAATTTTCAAATGTAATTTTTTGCCGCACTGAGCACCAGAAGTCGAGTGCCATTAGTTGCATTATATTGGAGAGAAGCCAGACATTCCCAGTGGCCGATATGTATTTTTGATTATAGGGCGAACTGTCCCTTTAAGCTTCGAGTTGTAGGTACTGTATCGAGAGTTTGAACTGGGGCCTGTCTATATTTGTCAAACACAGTGAAAATAAATCCCATTCATCTGATCTACTCCCCCAAACAGTTTACACAACTGTCATAAACAGACAAAATTAGCAATTTCATTTCCTCTGACCATTTCCAAACATATACCGCTCACATTATGTCAACAACAAAACTCTCCTGCACATCCTCACAGCCCCTCTCTGTTCTCCTGCTCACACCACAGAAGCCAAAACTGCCTCCGCACATTCGTCTGGGGTAAATATTTTTCATCCCAAAACAAATATTTGTCCTGTCCTCCAACCAGCACCTCCCTTTCCCGTCCAGGTTGCTACTTCTTTTGATGTGACCAGATATCACTTCGTCTCACGTAGGGATGTGTTAAGAGCTTTATAAACACACAAATAAATATTTAAGAGATGTATGACTTAGCCCATAAAACTGATCGCCTCTCTTCTAACTTTGACAAAATAAACAACGAACTAAGAGCTCCACGTCAAGTATTTTCAGTGAGGACTGGAAAAAGTCTCCAAAACTGGATGTACAATGTATTCAAATGATACAATTCAACTTTTCAATCAATTTTCATGATTATTCAATTAATTGTGAGGTCAATAATGTGTCATTTATTTTGACAAACAGTCCACAACTCAAAGATATTCAGATTGCAATCACAGAAAACTAAGAAACCCTGCAAATATTCATGTAGAGTGGCTGTAACCAGAGATTTTCTGGATTTTTTTTTATCTTAAAAAACATACTTGAGTCAATAATTTAGTTTAGACTTTACAGTTAAATCAACAGACAATTAATTGGCAAAGATTTTCATAATTGACCAGTTGTTTCAGGTCTAGAAGCATGTTACAAACTATTCAGAGCCAGTTTTCAAGCCCACATGAGGTTCTGTCTGTGAAGTATTCCTTTAAGTAGTTTTCTGTAAATTGCATGAGCAGTCGTAAACATCAGCACACACCTGTCTATCTGTTGTGGCGCAGGCGCCCTCTGAGTGTCAATCATCAGCCAGTTGAGACCAGTGATCCACATGTTGACCTCCTCCTCACTGAACGCTGCAAAGACAAAAAAAAGATGACACGAAACAGGAAGAAAAGTCTAAAAATGTCGGCCTTTGACAATTCTGAATCTTTCACGTTTCAGATCGTATTGAGAACAATCAGTTAAAATATATGTTTCTTTTAAAATGATAATTCCAATTTATTGGAATATATTTATTGGAATGTATAGAGTTTTGTGAGTTACGATAACATTGCACTCACCAAAGTAGTAAATATATAAGAAACAGACACATCAATACAACAAAGTCAGCCAGTAGGTTAGAAATAAGACGGTGCCATGACATTGTTTCAATGATCCATTATTCCAAAACTCAAAGGCCCATTTGTCTGACAGCCTGTTAACTTGAAAATAAACAGCCAATGCTCCAAACTTAACTGACATAACTAAAAGATTTATTTGAACCCAAATCTTTTTTTTTTCCCAAACCAAACCAAAATGTGAGTATTTCAAAACATTAACCATGGGGTTACTATTGTTACCATGACAAAAAACCCCAAGGACAGTCTGTATTTTCGAACACTGGGCCTTCGAAGAAGTGGGCTTTTTTTCTTTCTTTTTTTCTTCAGGATAACCAGCTGTCAGAAATGGGCTTTTGGTCCAATGGGACATTTATCGATGTTGACAAGAAATAAAAATAAAACTACAATGCAGCCCAAATGGGTTTTCTCAGGAGAGTGGCTGGCATCTCCCTTAGGGACAGGGTGAGACACTCGGTCATCCGTGAGGGACTCAGAGTAGAGCCGCCGCTCTTTTGCGTAGAAAGGAGCCAGCTGAGGTGGTTCGAGCATCTCGTCAGGATGTCATCTGGTTGCCTCCCTATAGGGAGGTGTTCCAGGCACATCCAGCTGGGAGAAGGCCATGGCACAGACTGAGGGCTAGGTGGAGGGATTATATCTCCGCCCTGGCCTGGGAACGCCTCGGGATCCCCCAGTCAGAGCTGGTTAATGTAGTCGGGGAAGGGGATGTCTGTGGTCCCCTGCAGGAACTGTTACCTCCACAACCCAACTTTGGATAAGTGGTTGAAAATGGATGGATAGATGGGTGGATGTTATTATTACTGAGAAAAGATGTAACAGTGTAATGATCCAGGTTTTTTTAAATTGGAGTTAAACAACTCTTTGGCCTGTTTTAGAGGCCGGTTGGACAGAGCATCTTTGCAGGTTACCTTTTTGTTGAAGCTGTTGTTTTAATAAAAATAAAAAATTTTTAAAAAAGCAGCACAGTGCATTTTTTTTTATTCCTTAGCGAATCCAGCAACGGCCAATAGTAATTTGTCCTCCGTGGTTTTTATTTCCATCTGTAAACTGTGTCCTCACCACCACAGGCGGCTCGTCTCTCAATTAATAATCCAACTGGACAACTGGCAAAAAAACACAATCGACACGGGGCGCTTTTCCGCTCTGAGTAGAAATTTTTCAGTTCACAGAACTGTAAAAACACAACTGGAAAAAGACGCCTCTCACTGCCAAAACTGCGCTCTGTCTGATTGGGGCCTTACACAGCAGCGGAGATGGTAACAGAGTCAAACTGATGTCTGTGTAAAACAGGAGAGACAGCTGGACGGGACCCCAGAGCTGTTGTGTTACTGTATGTTCACACTATACAAAACAGTCAGACATGGCCAAATGTACTGTCACAGAGTCAATGAGCGCTCGTGTGTAGAGTCGGTGAATGTGGATAATCAAGCTGCATGTTTTTGTATTTGTCACAGTAAGAAAAAAGGTAAAGTTAAATAAAACTTGTCAACTGGCTTACGGCAAGAATTTTCCTCCACTGCTTACATGGCAAAGGAATCGTGGGGAGACAGGATACAGAAGTGACGAAACAAAGAAGTATGATTGGTTGATGCGTCACAGCTTCTTTGGAGTGCTGAAAAAAGCTCAACTTTGATTTGTAGCGGTTCACACAGTGTCAGTTTCTGGCCTCATGTCATCAGCTTCCATTGAAAATGACATGTAGCCTGAAGCTTTGACGGCAGTAGACTGAACATACGTTAGGTCACTCTTCATATCCTTCAGCGACACTGGCCTCCTATCTATCTCCTTGTTTATTTCAGTGTAAAAAAGCAATGACGGGTCTTCTTTACAGCGATACTGTGGGATCTCTGTGTCTCACTGTGATTTTTCTACAAGAAAAAACATTATTTTTAACACTTTAATCATCTAAAAACTCAGAAGAATGAATGACAAGTGACAGAAGGTCAACAGATTCAAACTGTGACCTTTGTCAGACAGGGCTGTGAAGAAAATTTCCAAACAAACAGTAACTGTGAAAACACACTGGGAATCACAGGCACACACACGCACACACACGCAGCATACACACACTGACCAGCCACGCTGAGCGTCCTGAGGCGAAACTCCAGGCCGTAGAGCACGATGAAGCAGTGGGCGGTGTCCAGCTTGCGGGCCTCCTCTGGGTAGCGCTCAAAATCACGGGAGCCCTTCCCCAACCGCAGCTCCCGGATCTCTCGTATGTCCACTGGAGGAGGAGGGAGGAAGGAAGGAAGGATAGTGTTGCATGAAGACAAATATGCACAACCATAAATCACACTTTGGCACGTTGTTCGTTTCCCTGCCAAACACACAGAAATCTGCTGCGGGAGAGCTCAACAAATGTCCTGTGTGTACTGTCCGCAGAGCCCAAAAACAGACACACAAACATTTCAGCTGTCGGTGGCAGGATGCTTGAATAGTCTGCAGAGGTTTTTCAGCAGCAGCAGCCAAACAGTCAGTTTTTGTAATGTTTCCTTCACATGTATAAGGAGAAAGAATCCCTAGATATTCCTTAAATGTATGATGGAATAAGTCACTTTAAGTGGTAAAACTGAAACCGAAGCTCCTCAGTCTGCTTAATGCTTTTAATCACTTAGTTTTACTAAATAAAATTAGAAACAGTGAAGTTCTGGAAGTGAACTGATTAGTCATAATGCCATAAGGTAGACTGATCACAAGCTATAAGATTACTTTTCAAATCTTTTGAACGTTGTATTATGTAGATGTAGATTATTTACCAAAGCCTAATTGATCAGTTGTAATAGATCAACCATTAATAAAAACAACAGGTTGTGAACAATCTCTCTGGCTGGCAATCTTTGGGAGACATTTATCTGACATGTAGTTAGATTTTTTTAGTTTGGCCCATGTCCCATCTGCTAAAATGGAGGAGCAGGGTTTTTGACCTATACTGCAGCCAGCCACCAGGGGGCGATCTAGATGTTTTGGCCTCACTTTCGGGGAGCTGTCATGTCAGCCATCTTTATATGGCACCTTTGGTCGTGAGAAACAACATTTTCATTCATGTATGTGGAAAGAACACACTATGTTTTTGTTAGGAAGACATTAAAATCAGACAATAAGAAATGCAAGTTTATATTATGGAGTATAAACAGGGGGCGCTGACTTGGGTTGAACACTGGAGGGGCAAAAAATGTCAGATGGTGTGATGTGCTGAGGAGTAAGGATTAATGTTTTTCCCAAAAATTTCTATTCTTGGGACAGAGGCACAACATCCCACCCTGTCCCAGGAAATGCACTTTTTTTTTTTTTAGGTATAATTTCAGCTAAAATCAAAACACAGTGGTCATATATCAGGCGAAACTACACAAAACAAGAAGAAATGTGGGTTCCAAACATGACCATCTTAGTGTGTTATCTGGTGTTATTACATGGCTTTGTTAAATACTCAATTCTGATTGGTCAATTAGAGCATTCTAAGGTCAGTTATTTCTTTATAACAGACTGTTGCCATGGACACAGTTCTGATCATTGACTCTATAGGAACTATAAGGAACTATGATATTTTTTGTCAAAATTATTCATTCTTTGGTACATAACCATGTAACATGCAGGGTGATGTGCAGTGAGCAGGTCACTATTGCAAAATAAAACCATTAAGTCACTTTAAACTTAATATATTGTGTCACACAAACGTGTGCAAAACAAGTATATACTTTTTTTTAGTGAGTAACAATGTAATAAGCATGATAATGTACAGCAAGCAGGTCATTATTGTGAAATAAACCCTGACAGGATGATGCAGGACCCCGACGCGAAGCGGACCTGCACACTGTGCATCATCTCTGACATCTTAATATTCATTGAGGCAGTAGAGCATCAATTTAACATTAATCAACAGTGTGTTCTTTTTTTTATTTCTCTTATAGCTCATAGTTATTTCTTATCCCTTTCTATGCTCTTTCTTAGTTTGTGCCACTCATCCTGTTAATTAATTTATTTATTCATTATGAATATTTTTTCTTATAAGCAGCTGGAGCTGTTTTAACTTGTGGTGGTTTGTACTTCTCAATTACTTAATGTGCTCTGTGTGTTTGGCCGGTCACACATACGAGCAACAGGACACACCCTACACTTCATCATGTCAATAAAATATTAAGAACATTATATATATTACGACTTTATTTGCGGTCCTTTGAAACACCAATGAAATGTATTAGTCTATGTCAAGTTTACAACTCCGTTTGCCTCAGGATTTCATCTTTAACTATGGGGGGTATAAAACCCAATCCCTCCCCCCTGCAGATGGCGCCTCTGAGTATATATATTATGGGATGATAAGGGAATTTTTAAGTTTTATATATATTTCTTCAGTTCATTAGGTTTGCCACTTGATTAACACAGATTCTTGCACAAAATCAAAGCTATAATTTTCTTCTTAGTGTAAAAACTGAGCACTTGTGGCAGGTTTTGTTCACTTATTTCTACATTTAATAAGTAATTCATGAATGAAGAGTCGTAACATCACAGTTATTATAGTTTATGATGCCCCAGAAGGGTTAACAGTGGCCAAAAGAGGCAACTGACCACAGAGAATGATGTAAACTCTGGACTCTACTTTGACACTTGCAGCAGCGACACACCCACAAAGAAAACCCTGGCTTATTGACATAGCAGATGTCTTGTGCAAACACACATAAACATACACTCATAGATGTTCAGGCATTCACACACCGAACACAGGCCTACTATAGCGCGTACACACACACACACACACACACACACACACACACAATTGAACTGAAAGACAGTCTTGTAAGCCTCGATGAGACTTTCCACCACAGATAAACTCAAACCAAGTGAAAACAGGAATAAAGTAGAGAGAATAGAAACTTTTTTTCCCCCATTTGATACCAAAACCTCCCACTGACAAAGTTATCTGCCCGACAGGTAGAGAACAGGGGACACAGAGGGAAGAACAACCCGAGACTGTTGCTGGTCTTTAATGGACAAAGAAATCTGGTTCCTATCTGAGCCTCCTGCATGTGGAGATGAGAGGGAGCACGTTTGGCATGAGATTAAGAGAGAAGTCCACTATTCTCAGATGGAAATGTGTCCGTAGTTTACTGAGAAGGGGAGGAGGGATCAGAGCTGGAAGCAGCAGAGGCACACGAAACTGAATCTGTCTCTTCCCCACAGATGACCTGCTCTATTTTTTTTTTTTTTCTTCAAGTTTTTAAAGCAGTTAAAATTCCTGCAGAGTTCATTCCTGGTGCACAGCACAACAGCCTGATGAACTTAATGTAAGTCAGATATTGTTCTATATTTTTCTCATTGTCAACAAATTCCAATTAAAAACAGGAAAAGTCTGAGCTTTATTGTCGTCCAAAAACTATTAAAGCTCAAATTAAGTCACACTTAGTGTTTTTGGAAGGTATGTATTGTGCTATAAGTCACCTGTAAACCAGTATCTCAGATTTGTTACAGTATTGGGGAGTTTGTATTTTCCTAGAAAACCATTAAAAACTGTTGACGATTCATCCTGCTCTTCAAGGTGTAACTAAATTTGCGTCCATACGACAAAAGCTCAGATTTACGGCGGCATCCCTCCCATCTCAGCTGTTGCAGCACAAAGACGAGCCCAATTTTCTGGAAACTGCTACAGAGCAAAAGGCCAGATCATCTCAGACATTCTGCTCTGCAAAACGTCTTTGTCCTACAAGAGGAAGCAAACTACTCACATTTCCAGATCTGCTGGACGGGGACACTGGACTGACTGTGAATGAACTTGGTGCAACAATGCGCAACAGAAACCAGTGGAAACAACGTGTGTCTCAGATCTCGACGGCACTCGAGGGATGATGATGATGATGATGAACTCGTTTGAAACGCGTTTTCACTTATGGAAGGAGAATGCATCCGTTCACTGGAGTGGACTAAAGAAAATGGGAGTAACTAAAACACTAAAACCCAACATTATCTGTGTTTTATGACCTTTAATGAAGAAATGCTTCAAAAAAAATGTTTAAAAATGAAAGAACATATTTCAGAGAATAACATACTGATCGATTTTTCCAAATGTGCACATTTATTTATTTGCTGTTGGCCTTTACATCTCTCATGAGCTTCAACAGAACTGGCACTAATGTAGAACTGAAATGATCACTTGATTATTAATCTATTATTAAATTAATCGACAATCGATTCATTGGTTTGAGTAATTTTTTTAAGAGAAAAAAATCGAGAACAAAAGAACACACACCTATTTGATGAGACGAGTGTGTGCAAGTGGACCAAAAAGTTACAAAAGGACTCGGATTGTTTGATTTTTCTAACTCTGTTTAGGATATTATAGTGTGTTTTGTCAATGTTTTTGCACGTGACTGGTTGCAAACCAACAACCACTCCCTATTTAAGATGGCTTCTCCTTGACACAAACTGTTTGCCCGATGAAGGTCTCGTACTCTTTCCACGGCACTAAGACAAATATAAATTAACATCAGCCATTATTCTTTAATTCATGAGACAAAACCCTCCAGTGAGCTGTTTGTCCACTAACCTTCCAGAGAAGAAAGCTGCAGAGCATCTGGACCAAAATTCATCCAGCTCATTAACATTTATGGCAGATGACTTGCTGACTTTTGCAGTTGGTTTATCTCAAAGTGAAAAAACCTCTGACCCTTTATTAATAACCCCATTATCAATTGCAACTACAAGCCAGCCAGAGAAATTTCTCACAACCTGTTGTTTTTATTAATGGTTGATCTATTGCTAATGATCTATTGGGCTTTGGTAAATGATTTATTAGCCCCTTACAGCCTCCGACCTCAACTCTATCTGACTACCAACCAAAAACATTAGTATCAAAATCGGCATCAAATGTGTACTACAAGTGTTGTTCACTCGTATTTTGATGAGATATTTCCTGATCCAACTGTCTGACTTTGTCATATCACAAAAAATCTCAACACGCAGTTCAAGTTACTTGTTTTGTTGAGGCTTTCAAGCTGCAGTTTGAGGGCAAGAATAAACCTTGAAGCTCAATAATTTCTGAAATTTTAGACTGTAATTCCTTAAGGCAGCTTTGTGTCGAACACTGAGGAATTTGTGTCGGAGAAAATAAATAAAATAGAAACCGGAACAGATAGAAAAATGTTCATTAAAGGTGCAACGTGTGGTGCAATCTATGGCTATAACTACTAGCTACTATTAGCGAGTTAGCTCAGTTAGCCATGCGGCTAGTGGCCCTGTTAGCTGACTCAAGTCGTCTGCTCCATGGGTATACAAACCAGGGTACTGCTGCCCAGCCTTGCCGCCAAATTTTTCAAGTGGCAACTCAAGGTATCGCTGCCAAAAATTCAGGTGGGTTTAGTGAAAGGCAGAAACTTGATTTCAGAAGGTGTGCTGTTGTATTTTTCCATTTTGTAAGGAAATGAGGTGTAAGAATATTTCCTTTTCTGACATTTTGTGAGTTTATTTTCATCATTTATTAGAGTAAAGAAGGTAAGAGAGCTCATGGAACCTGGTGAACTCACAGCTTGTGTCCAGCTCTCAGGTAAAATACAGGGTGCATGGCATGTTGCTGCATGTCATCCTGTCCCCCTTTCCTGTCCCATCTTCAGCTATCCTATGAAAATAAAAGCATAAAGGCTCAAAAAATATATCAATGTAAAAACAAAAGAATGGGCCAAAGCTAGCTGGTTAGCATGCTAACCTCGTGGCTTTGAAAACTAGAGCCAATCAAAATGTGCAGCATGGTATGTGGGACGTGAGACAAAGGATAAAAATGCCGTGCAGTTTCACATAAAGTTGTACAGCTGGTAACCCTACCTCTGAACTATCTCATGAACCAAATCACCAGAGGTGGGAAGTAACTAAGTATGAACACTTTGTTACTGTGCTTAAATAGAGTTTTCAGACATCTGTATTTATTTTTCTGATGACAGATACTCCTTACATTTTCTAAACAGGTTCTTTACTTTAGTTTTAATGCAAGTATTGTTTGGCTTTTTCTGCCCTTATTATGATATTATGGTAGGACAGCTGTATAAAAAGACAGGAAGGGAGGATGACTGCAGCAAAGGGCTACAGGCGGGAATCAAACCCATGTTCCAGTTTTAATGCATTTGAGGGGAATTATTGTTTTTTATTTTGCATCAATGCATGCCACCATCCCAACATCGAGACTGATTTCAGCCTAAATGGATGGAACAATAACATGGGTGCATATCACACACGACAGATGTCTTTTTTTGCACAAATATCTGTACTTCTACTTGAGTAAAAATCTGTGTACTTTTGCTACCTCTGCAAATCACACATATAAGGCTTTTCTATGTGATCTCTTTTTGGAGGTCCCTTGAAGAGGCCCCTCCTCCCACTTCAAAAACCTTGTTTTAAAAGAAAATTCTAGCCATATCTTACACTTTGCACGTTTAAAAAGTTTTGTATCAGTGTTGGTCCTGAACCTCTGTGGTATCAGGCAAATTTCAAACAACATCCAGCCATAATAAAGCTTTTAGTCATGTTAGCACAAAGTGCCTCACAGTCAAAGTCAACTCACTTTCCTCCCAAACTATTAAAAAACCCCAAAACCTGGTATTTATTTTCCTCTGGTCTTTCCCTTTATTACTTCCTGCCATTTTAGTCTGGACGTTGGACAATCACGCAAACAGATGCACAGCTCGCCAAACGTCACACTTCACTCACCATGACTGCGTTAGCACACACCCTGCCTGTCTCACTGCACAACACACACACTGATAGGTAGGGAAAATACACACACACACACACAGCACGATTCCTCCCACTGTGGCCTTTAATCCTGGTCCAGGCTGTAAACATGGTTGTGATAAAGACACACACACACACACACACACACACACAGAGCTACTCTGGTCTGATATCAACTTTGATGAACAGGAGGGAGAGGTGAGGGGAATCACACACTGAGCCAACTGGAGATACATCAGAGTATAAGATCCCATCAACAGTCTCACAGAAATAAAAGTGCGATCCGTTATGGGAACCACATCATTGTGCGTTTCATCATCAGAGAAGCTCGTAAACTAACCATCTTTCTATTCTCAGTTAGTTCTCTGTGCTGCATGTGTGTGCGCCGCTCGGACTGAATGGACGTTCCTGAACGCACCACGGGCTGTGTGCACTGCTGACCTGAAACCACCAGCCGTTGATAATTGCAGTGCACTTCCAGTGAAACAAACTGTTCCTGGTACAGCTGGTGACATCACTCCATACCAGATGGCAGAAGTCGACTCGGAGATTATAAATTAAAGGGAGGCAAACAATGAGAGACGGGAATGAAATACAAACTAGAGGGAAAGTTATAATGTGGATAAATTACTGAATGAGATAGGAAACTGCCTGAAAAGAGGTGGAACTAGAGGAGGTCCCGAAAAGAATACTCAGATGAAACTCCTTTATAATCACCAACATTTTGAGTCATTCAATTGCAGAATTTTTTTTTTAGTATCTGTAATGGATGCAGTTATATTTATTTTGTAATTTAATCATATGTAACTAGTTACGTGTAACTCTCCAGCACTGCTACTATGCTATTAGATATTTGTCAGTCCCTCCAGGATTTCACGGGCTGTTTTGGCATTGTTGCAGCCTAAAATGCCTGATTTCACGGCAGCTTCTCAAAAAAAAATTGCAATGCATGCCATGACATTTTAAAATAAAATTCATTACAATCAAAAGCAACTTGTTCCAGGGAGAAGAAAACCACACTCTATTCTGCGTGTTCTGAGCAACCTCGTCAAAAAGGCTCACAGGTACAAAAACCCTGACAAAATCTGCTTCATTTGTAGATGAAGGAGTGCACAGAGCATTGATAAATGTCAATAACAATGACAGACTTGACTTTTTAGTACCTGTGACAAAATTAAAAAAACGTAAATGCAAAAAAACTAGTGAATGATAAAACAAAACATTGACTGGGTTCATTGAGACATACATGTATAGGGTTTGCAGAAAAGTTGCAGCGTTTGGACAAAATTGCAAGGCTGGCAGAATTCACAGGGATTGGTTGAACTTGCGTGAACATCACAACTTCATGAATGGACTGATTTGTTTGACATTTTGTCATATTTAGCATATGAATTCTTGAGTTATGGCCATAAAAAGGTGTTTTGGGTGATCACGGTGACCTTTGACCACCAAAATCAGTTCATCCTCGAGTACGAGTGGTCATTTGTGCCAAATTTTGAAGAAATCACCTCAAGTTGTTCCTGACATATGGCGTTCGGGAAAGTGGGATGGACGTGATGTTACGGTGACCTTCCTTTGACCTTTGACTAGGGATGAGTGATATGGCTTATAAATAATATCTCAATACTTTTAAGCTACGCCACAATATTCTATACATATCTCGATAGGTTGGGCAATATGGACATAAACAAATATCAAGAATACCTCGATATTGTAGGGATGACTATTGGTGTTTTCACAAAATATTAACACAAAGAGACTTTTGATAAATAAAGCGGGTAAAGGCAAATAATAGAACAGCTAAAATAGTCTGGTAAGGTCATGAAAATCAACATTATTTTGCTTTAATGCAGCCTTACGCCATACTAGGATATGAGGGTTTCCAAAATCTACGACAATATTTAGTCTCAAATCGCAATACCAATATAATTAAAATTTCTTGCCCAGTCCAACGTTCGCCTACCAAATTGAATTAGTTAATTCAATTAGTGGACATTTGTGTCAAGTTTGAAGAAAGTTCCTCGAGGCGTTCTTGTTCTTCTTACAACCATACTTCTAGGGTTCAAAACTCTTTTTTTCAACAGAAGTTAGTTTAAATCTAGATATCTTTTCAACATTATCAGCCAAGTTTAAGAAATCTTTGGTTAACCCTAATTGTGCTTTAAATTACTCCCTATTGGTGCAAACCGCCCTGAGTATCTCAGGCATCCAGCACCTCATTTGTGGTCCATGTCCCTGCTTCCTGCAGAAGATGCTGGACCTTTTGTTTTCCTGCAGCACGCCAGTCCTTCAATCTGAGACAGGAAGCGAGACACTCCCTGATAACCCCACACTTCCTGTGCCTCAGGATTTAATACCTCCACTCTTTGCCAAAGCGCTCATCTCAAAGAAAAACAAAGAGAAAACACTGATTTCAAGCGTGTGTGTGTGTGTGCGTGTGTGTGTGTGTATGTGTAGCAAAGCTGAGGGAGAAACTTTATTATAAACAGTAGAAAAAAGTATCAGGCAACCAAAACAAAGGAAGGAAAAGCAGGAGAGAAGGGGGGAGGTGAGGGGAGACGGAGCGAAGGGGTCACTTAGATAAATATGAGTGAGACGTCTGAGAACAAAAGACCAGAGCAGCATCAGATGAATGACCTCGAAATTCAAAAAGAAAGTGAAAGAAAACCGCGAGAAAGTGAAATGGGAGGTCAGAGAAAATGAGAAGGGTGTTTATGAGGTGGGTGTCGGGGGGGGGTGATAGGAGTAGGAAATTGGGAAAGGACAGCTGGAGGAGGAAAATGGAGAGGCGAGAGAAGAGGAGGAGGAGGAGGGAAGAAAAGCGTGTAGCCGAGAGATAGAGCTGTGGGAGATAAAGTGAAGGAGAGACCCGCTGAGTTCCTGGAATGTACTGGTGGTTTGTCCAGAGGGAGGCTGTTTGTAAAGGGGAGTTTGTGGGTTATGAAAGCATATGTGTGTGTGTGTGTGTGTGTGTGTGTGTGTTTGTGAGAAAAGCAGTGTTTTCATCGGTGTGGGATTGTGCAGATTAGGTCTGAATGAGCCGCGTTGGTGTTCGCTGCAGTTTCGTGCACGCTCAGACTCGTAGCTGTTGTCGCTCGGATTAGAGAAGGCGCCGTTTATGTGGTTTATGATTATGGATAAATAATTGACAAGGCTCCCTGAGCAGAAACAACACCTGCATGTGTGCAGCGGCCATTAATCTCTGAGCTTTCTCAGAGTGACGGGTGGGTGGGGGTGGGTTACTGGAGATGGAAAAGAAGAGAAAACTGCAGCGGCCCTCGGAACCAAGAGCACTGTAACTTCAGAAAACACATGCAAACAGATAAAACAAAAGGAAATGGAGCTGGGAGAAATGGACAAAATACCCTGATATTAATATTTATCAATATCGTAAGGCTCACAACTAACGCTTTCATGTGGGAGTACCTTCGTGTCTTCAGTACAAAATCAAACTGAATAGGTTTAAGAGTCAAATCAAGTCAATTTTTAATCATATAGCGCAAAATCACAGAAGTTATCTCAGGGTACTTTCCACATAGAGCTCGAGCCAAATGCTCCTTTTACAGATACCAAATATTTCCCACTAAGAGCAAGCACTAAGGCAACAGTGGAGGAGAATAAATGCGACGCAGATCGGGGTAATTCTGATCAGGAGTTGGAGTCTGATGTGGTTTGGGTATGGATATGAATTAACCAATATGAGATTTTACATGTTGTCGAATTGGTGAACATGTTTCTCCTTTTTGCAGTGTTTCTTTTTTATATATATATATATTCTGCTTATCCTCTTATTCCTGTTTTCTTAAGTGAAGTGAAAGTGATGGGAAACAAACCTGACAGTTTTCTCTGTAAACCTATTTCTATCTCATATGGGAGGAGTTTTTTTATGGTGTGCTACCATAAAGAGAGTTAGAATAACACATGGCAGACAGAAGGAAACTCTATCATGCCAGTTGTGAATGCCGTAAGTTTTCTCGGTGCGAACAGACACTGTAACAAATCCTCCCTCAGGCCACAAAATCCAGGGCACAGACAATAGCCTCCACACCCCAGACAGGCAGAGCGGTGCTCCAACAGGCCGATTCAACGGAACAACAGCCTGCTGCTTTAAGTACACCACGGGCACTTGACTCCACTCCAGCAGGCTGCCTCGATCGCCTCAGCCCACAGCCAGTCACCCAGTCAGTCAGGCAGTCAGGCGGTGTGTCAGGAAGCTCTGGGCAGGGCGAGGGCTCGGGATCCATGTGGCAGCAGCCTGCATGCTCTTCTGTCTGGAGAGTTACTGGGAGGCTGACACTGAGGAAGCTGAGGTCACAGGGTCGCGATGCGTCTGCCCGCTGAGGAGGCCATGACAGCGCCTCAGCTGCAAGTTCAGGTCAGAATGGGAGGCGGGGGGGGCAGCCTACCACAGCAGTCATATTCACCCTGGAATCTTTACAGCAGGCGTACACAGAGAAAAGATCCAAACAAGCTTGCAAGCCTTTCTTTTTAGAGAGTCAGTGGAGGTAGTTTTGGTTTCAGGCCCTGAGGAATCTGATCTGTATGAGTATCTTTTTATACTAATGCTGATATGACACCTGAGTTTCAGTACCGACATCAAAACCTTTCTTTGAGCGTGAAAGTTAATTCTTGATCTTAGAAGTACCAAAAAAAAATCAAGATCCGTTCGCTCTGACCACATTTAGAGGTGGTCTGGGCTCCACCACGCAAAACATCACACATGTACGTCTCAGTGAACCAACTCAGTGTTTCATTATTTACTTCTTTTTTTTAATTTTGTTACAGGCAGTGAAAAGAACACAAAGTTTGTCTATGCATTTTTATATTTTTTAGATTTTGGGCTTCTTAATGGAATACCTCCCAGTTGTACTTCTTCAATTACAAATAAAGAATATTTTACAACAATTGTTTAATCCTGAGCCTTTTTTTGGTCAGGTTACTCAAAACACTCAGGACAGAGTGCAGTTTTATTCTCTCTTGAACAAGTTGCCTTTGATTTTTAATCCGCTTTTTTTTTTTGCCACTTTTACCTGCTCCCACAATGTCATTTCAAACAACATCTAAAAACATTGGAACAAGCTGCCATGAAATCAGGAATTTTAGGCCACAACAATCCCAAAACAAATCCACCCAAAATCTTGGAGGGGCAGTTTTTAGGGCTGACCCGAGTGCTTCAAAGCACCTACCGTTGCCATGGTAATCAACAGCCATCCACAAATCCATTTTTTTCAGGTCCAATTCCATTTCGATACCTGAATTTGGAAGGTTACGTGAGACTGAAACTGAACTTCACTTTAGTGATGAAAAGATCTGTGTCACTTGATGTTGATGCACATCCAGTCAGAGCTTTCCCCATCTGGAAAGTGACGTGGTTGGTGCATTTCTTTTATAGTTTATATGAAAAGTGCTACTCATCTCTTAGTTTGCACTGTATAGAGTAGCATTTAAAAATGGAAAACACATGAGGCTGTGGAATTCGGATCACTATGCAGATTGGTCTGATAACCGCTGATCTGATAAATTGCGTCAATATTGGGACCTGATACCAAAATTGGATCAGATTTGTCCCATCTCTCATAATCAACATCCAAACCAGTTTTTGAATGCTTTATTTCTACTCTGTGAGCACTACAATCAAGATTCCGTTTCCATCCATTATACTAGGAAGGCAGCAGAAGTTTCGGGGACCAATCTGTGCTTGGTTCTACCAAAGACTGCACCACCCAGTGACGATGGAGGGATGACAGTTGACAGCACTTTATTTCGAAGGGTCGTAGGCCAAAAAAGTTGAGAACCACCACTTTAAAACACGCAGACACAGAACAAGAAACTGACACTGGTGTTTTGTTTCTGCATTCGTCAGCATGTTCTCAGATGCTTCGGTCTCAGCTGATGTTTCAGCATCTTCTGACACAGAATCTGTGACTGGCGCAAAATACAAATGATGTGAAGAAGGAAAAACTAAACGTGTACACAGTGCATGTGACTAAGCGACATACAGGGATGTCATGTAGCTGAAAAATAGTCTTTTATGCATGAACAGATAATGTCCCCTGGGTAAGTCTCCGACTTAGGAGCAAAACCCTAAACTGAAAGAGTGTCACTGTTTTGTTTATTTGTCTTCATTTTGTGTCACTTGGTTGTCGTTCTGTTTCCTTGAAGTCATTTTGTGTCACTTTGTGGTTGTCTTGTGTCTTTGTAGTTCTTTTGTATCGCTGCTTTGCATCTGTTTGGGGTAATTTTGCATCTTTGTTGTTGTTTTGTGTCTCTTTCCGTTTGTTTTGTCTCCTTGTAGTCATTTTGTGTCTCTTTGTGTTTGTCTTTGTAGTTGTTTTATCTTTTTTCGACATTTTGCATCATTAGTTGTCCTTTTGCAATTGTTTTGTCTTTTCGTAATTATTTTGTGTCTTTATAGTCATTTTATGTATCTATGTAGTTGTTTTTTGTGTCTTTGTGGTTGTTTTGTCTATTTGAGACATTTTGTGTCTCTTTGTAGCTATTTTGGATGTCTTTTTGGCCATGTTGTGTCTTTTTAGTCATTTCATGTCTCTTTGCATTTGTTTTGTCTTTGCAGTCATTTTGCCTCTCTCTGTGGCTATTTCACATTTCTGTCTTATCATTTTGTGTCTTTTTGCTGTAATTTTGTGCCTCTTTGCATTAGTTTTGTCTTTTTGTAGTTATTATGTGTCTCTCTGTAGTCGTATTGCGTTTCTTTGTAGTCACTTTGTGTGTCTTTGTAGTGGTTTTGTTTTTCTGGCCATTTTGCATCTCTTTGTGACCACTGTATGTCTCTTTGTAGATGTTTAGTTTCTCTGTAGCTATTCTGCATCTCTTTTTTTGTCATTTTATGACTGCATTTGTTTTGTCTCTTTGTAGTCATTTTGTGCGTCTTTGAAGTTGTTGTGCCTTTCTGAGCCAATCTTGAATCTCTTTTTGGCCATTCTGCATTTCACTGTGGCCATTTTTTGTCTTTTCGTGTTTTCCTGTCTCTTCGTGGTGCTTTTTAGTCTCTTTGTAGCCATTTTGCATTTCTTTGTTGTTGTTCTGGGTTTGAAGCAGAACTCAGGTGCTTCTGTTGGTTCAAACGCTGCAGCTGAACTTCAGTATTTAGTTTGTGCTGCAGACGAAGAGAAGCTGTCTGATTCTGCTGTTCTGATACAAAACTCTTTGTTAATGTTGCTATATTTTAATTAAAGTTTGCTGTAGTAGTTGGCAGATACTGAGCATTAAGGGATCAGGACATCCCGACTTTAAATTGAGCTCTGTACAACAGTCACTTCATACAGAGGCTCTGTCTGAGGCTCTGTGGGCACAAGGGGCCTGAGGGGTCATGGGGCCCCTGGGCCTGTGCTCAGCAGGCCCACTCAGTAATCACTTCATGTTTTTATGGCTTTAATACTCACCTTCTCCTTCTATTTTTTCCGGGTTTCGGCTCCAAACTATCTGCCGCATGTCCTGCTTTATCTGGAACGTCCTCCTCTCGGGCCGCTGGGACTTCTTCTGGTAGAAGATGGTCATCACCGTCCCCATCTCCAGGCTGTGGAGGATGCGGGGACCAGCTTCTGTCCAGTCAAGCATCCTGGAGGCCGTGACCGGACCAGGAGCGCCCACGGCTCCACCGGCGGCCTCCTCGGCACAGCCATTGAGGCAGCCGCTGAACCTGGCTGCACACATCTTCACTGCATAGCTACGAGGAAACCTTGCAGAAATCTGTGCTGGTTTCTGGGTGAGGATGCTCGTCCTTTAGTCACTCACCAAATGCACCAGTTGTCCAACATGTCCAAACCACTGGTGCAAAGAGGAAATCTGGATAGGAACCCAAATTAAAACAGTTTCACATCCAAACCAAAGAGCTGAAAATGTCTGAGATGTGAATTCTCCTCTGGTCCTCTGGAGGGGGAGTGTATCCCTGTGTTATCCTTTCCAGATGCTTCTGGCAGCACACCAGCGAAATCCACTCGGAGTGAGCTCTCATCACCGCTGGACTCAGGTTTCCACCCTTTATGTGTCCTCCTGCTGGTCCCTCAGTCCACGACAGCAGAGACAGCAGCTTTAAATCCGGCAGCCGCGTCGTCGCCTGCTGCTTCTGCCGCTTTGCTGCTGCTGCGATGTGGCCGTCTCCTCCACTCCTGCCTTAAATTAAGTCAAAGACGCCGAGTTATGTAATGACGAGTCGGACAAATACCCGGAGGTGGGTGCAGCAGGGCGGCGGAGAGGAGGAGGACAGGCACCGGAGACGGGGAGACGCGCGGAGTGGCCGCGGCGAGAACCGTGTGCGCTCCCATCCGCCGAACCATTCTGCTCTGCTCTCCCCTCACACACTCCTCCTCCCCGGGCACGTTACACCGCCGACAGGGTGCATTGTATCCTACGCAGCCGCCTGTGTGGAGTCACCGTCCAGAGGCGTGCGGGATCGGGCTGACACGCGGTTTAATTGCCCCAGTTTGTCCTGGTCCTGCCTGCGCGTCCCCTCAACTCCAAACGCCAGAGGTCTTGAGAGGAAATTAGGGCTAGCAGACCGGAAAAGCTTGATCAGATTTTTTTTTCTCCTTTCTTTCTGGGCTGCTGTAGTGTATCTGAGGGAGGATGAGGGGAGTGAGTGTGGAGGGAGGGAGTGAGGGAGAGAGAGAGAGAGAGAGAGAGAGAGAGAGAGAGAGAGAGAGTGGCAGCGGAGAGGAGGAGGAAGGAGAGGAGGTAGAGAGCAGAGCGACCTCCGCGGGTCTCCAGGAGAGCTGCAGCCACACGAAGGCAGAAAAAAACATAAAGAAAGGGAGGTTTTTATTTTCTCCTCCAGCACTGAAATACACCTTTAACCCTGCGGGTGACGACAGGAGTCAGGAGGTCAAGTGAGGTTCAAGTTTCAGAGGTCAGAGAGTCATCAGCTGCAGCAAGAAACCATCTCATCACAGAAACTACTGCGCTTTAGTATGGGAAAGAAAAATGTAGGATATTATTATTATTATTATTATTATTATTATTATTATTATTGTTATTATTATCATTATTGTTGTTATTGTAAAAAAATTAAAAATTAAAAATCCAAACGGAAGAGCTTAAGTTTTGGATTTTGTCTGTTTGTAAACATGTACACTGAAATTAAAAAAAAATAAATAATAATAATAATAATAATAATAATAATCACCATCATCATAATCATAATAATAATATTGACAGGTTATAGAAGCAAAAAACAACAAACATCAAAAATCTGAAAATCTAGAATTTTGTTTGTTGCCTTTTTTGCTTGTTTTTTGTGAGAATATTCTTTCCAATGTCAAAGTTGAACTTTTGTTGAAATATCCCTGAATTGTTATTATTATTATTATTATTAGTAGTAGTAGTAGTAGTAGTAGTAGTAGTAGTTAAAAAAATATAAACTGAGGATCTTATATTTTGAATTTTTCTAAACTGAAGAATTTAAGATTTTATTTAATTAGTTAATTTGTTTTTGTTTTGCTTGTTTGTCTAACTATTGCAGATTGAATAATAATAATAAAAACAACAACAAGCCATAGAAAAAACAAAGTTTTTTAAAAGCTAAACTGAAGCCCTTACGTTTTTTGTTTTGTTTTTTTTACTGTTGTTTTTTGGCAAACTATTTTGAATTTAACAATATTCAAAATTAATAAATAAAAACTAATAGGAAAGTTCAATGACTGCTCGAAGCCAGCGTCCTGACAAATAAAAACTAATGCTGACAGAGAAAATTAAAAATAAACATTGAATAATATTTTTCAAACTATTTTGCATAATCCCGGAAGACACTGACCTCTGAAATTGTATTGTCAGATTAAAAAATGGTGCCATTTGCTATATATGGCTGAACAATTTCTTAATTTCTTTGGTATTTTTTTTTTTGCATAAAACAGATGTGCAGTGATGATTTCTGGGTAATATGTACATTGACAGTGGAGTAGGGTAGATATGATGCAAGTTATTATGACCCTAGTGCAGTGTTACGTAGTTATGAAGCACACACACGTTGCTGTCACATTTAATGTTACCTGCTGATGGCAGCGTTGATGCTGAACGGCAGCATGCGAGCGTCGTCCATCTTCTCAGCTTAGCGGTCTTGAAGATTTAGAGCCTAAACGAGCGACCATTTAAACCGTCTCATCAAATGATCAAATAGAGGGTGAACATTTCCAAAAAAATTGTCAGCAATTCTTCAAAAATATCAGCGCAGCAATGCAGCAGTTTGATTAGCATTAGCATCAACGCATGCAGGATAGCAACGTATGTTTGCTTCATAGTAACTAGCGAGCACGGGGGCCCATCATGACCACATCATAGCCTCTGGTTGTGACGATGTATTTTCCAGCTAATCTAAGAGGGTTTTTAAAGAGTTTGTTTAGCTGCAGAAGTAAAAGAATTTTCTCAAGCCATAAAGATTGAAAAATTGTGATCTGAAAAGTAACTTGTAACTCAGGCTGCACAATAGAGTAAAAAATAAAAGTTATTGCAATTATTTTGACTGAAACTGCGATTGCAATACGAATAGTGGGAATTTTAAATCATGATGATGTGATATTTGTTGGGGTCTGTGCCAAACAAACATGTTTCTTTTATCTGGAGAAGGAACAAGATTTTTAGGCCAGGGCATCTATGCATCAGTACTTTACTATAATGGTGTCTGGTCAAAAATTTGCTGGGTTCTGCAACTTTTGGATATTATACTTGTCTACATTGCAATTTTGAAAATATTGCAATTGATTGTACAGCCCTACTAGTAACTAAAGCTGTCAAATGTGGAGTAAAAAGTATTATATTTGCCTCTGAGATGTAGTGGAGTAGAAGCATATGGAAACACTCAAATTAAGTACAACTACCTCAAATTTCTACCCACGTACAGTGCTTGAGTAAATGTCTAGTTCAGTTCTGCCACTGGTGTTACTGTTCTGTGTGCAAATATATCAGTTTCAGCATGTTTTCAAAATAAAACTTCAAAAATGAAGTTCTGAGGCTGTAACAGGACAAACATCGAGTCTCTGAGTGTGAGATTCACCACGTGTTTGACCACCACAGCGAGATGAGACGGTCATGGATGACATCACAGCCCCTCCGTGTCTAATCGGCTCCATATGTCTGCTGGGTGTACTACCACTGGTCAGCGGGCAGCCAATCAGAATCTGAGGAAACACTTCTCACATGTCCCGCAGCGGAGCGGCAGGAGGGCAGAGAGAGTTGTAGAAAGAGTCTTCATGACAGGGTGGAGAGGGAGTGTCGAACTCTTCAGTCGGTCACTGAACCCTCCTGAGACAGAATTCAAGTCCAAACTAGAAGACGTCACTCAGTAGAGGACAGATCTCCGCCAGGCAACAGATGATGAAGCACCTACTGCAAAGCCACCACAATTCTCAAAAGCAACCAGCAGAGATTTGCAAAGTTTTGAATAGAGTTCTGGGTTCATCTAACTTTCTAAACTTAATAAGGCAACAATGAATGGGGAGATAACTCCAAGGTTCTCAGTTTATCCTGAATTGTTTGTGAAATTTTTTACAGGCTGAGAATTTTTTCAATTTCAGTTTTCAAAGTTGAAATGTTTCAAATTCCAGAGGAGGGGTTCCCAAACTTTTTCATATCGTGGACCCCCAGAATTGATGCACATTGGACCATGGACCCCCTATTTGAGAGGATTTTGTCATACAGAATCCCCTCAAAAAAAATTTGTCAGAATTTCTTATATTTTTACATTTGAAGATAATTAATTGACTTCACGTCAATCAATGCTCAAACTAGGATCCCTATAAATTATAATAAATCAAAAAAGACCAACCCCATTTCTTCACTTCCTGTTCCAACTTCC
>JAJHUR010123156.1:0-15634 GCA_027495735.1 Lutjanus campechanus | reverse complement strand
AGACTACCACATCAGACACACAGTCATGAAGCCTCACATACTGCGGTCTGCTGGTGAGGTAGTCGATGGTCCATGCAGTCAGGTGGTGGTCAACTCCAGCTCCCTCCAGCTTCCCCCTGAGCAGTGATGGCTGTATTGTGTTGAAAGCACTAGAGAAGTCAAAAAACATGACTCTCACAGTGCTGCCGGTGTTCTCTAGGTGAGATAGTGATCGGTGCAGCAGGTAGATGTTACTGAACAAAAATACAACTTCATAACTGGTACAAAAACACAACTTAATGACTTTATTCACCGATTTGTGTGAAATTGGGTAACATTTTATATGGAAAATGCGTTCTGGTTTTCCCTCTGATGTCCTCTGGCTGCTTAGCTTCAACTCTGGGTCTGAGTTGCTGCTAACTTAGCTGCTGTTAGCGGCCAACAGAACCAGGCTCAG
Organism: Lutjanus campechanus; assembly: GCA_027495735.1. Taxonomy (NCBI): domain Eukaryota; kingdom Metazoa; phylum Chordata; class Actinopteri; order Lutjaniformes; family Lutjanidae; genus Lutjanus; species Lutjanus campechanus. The sequence continues at coordinate 15,198 of JAJHUR010123156.1, read as the reverse complement.
CAGTCTCCCAGTGAACACAGCTGGAACGGGACTGAGCACACCCTCTGAGACCAACAGGGAATACAGTATCAAAGTCATTTACCCAGTTTCCTGATTCTTTCCTGAGCATCCTGATAGCCTTACCTTTTGCTAATGTAGCTAACGGCAAACTGCCATTAGCTTGGTTAGCCATGCAGCTAAGTAAGCTGATTCAGGCCTGGGTGTCAAGAGTCAAGCCTGACAAGAAAACCACCATTGTACAGTATTCCCTGTCGTGAAACCTCCATCGGTCTTTGAGGTGGTGTTGGGTAGCTGCATCCCTCCCTAACCTGCCTGTTTTTACAGTAAAAACACATAAATATGCAGAAACAAATAGCACTCTGATTTCCATTTCATTACAACTTTAATAGCTTGCGCTAACAGCACATTAAGTGAGGATTTATTTAGATTCACAAACTGTAGCATCCATAGAAATAACACACAAAAATAACAATGAATTGTTCGTGTGTGTGCATTATGTGCAGTATGTGGGTGCCTTTCAGTGAATGTAGAAGTTTGCTTTTGTCACAAGAGACATCTGTCTCAGTGATTAAAAATAGCTCTTGGTACGAAGGCAAACATCTGTAGGGACAAAAATAAATAAATGACGTGATAAAATGATGACATGAAAGCTTAATTACACAGATAAGTATTGAGGTTCTAATAGCAGCTTGTGCAGAGGTAGAATCTGGGGATTGGAGATATAACACACACACACACACACAGAGACACACACAGGCCTATTCAGTGTGATTTGGCCAGTGCAGGGATATTTTCAAAGGGCCCATGGTTAGGTGTCTCTGTACTGCCAGCTATTCTTTAGTGAGGGTCCAAACAGGTGCTGTGTATGTAATTTTTTTCTGTAAACAGCCTTGTTTTTAGCTTGACCACCATGAATTTTTGGATTGAAATGGTCGACTGTCTGAATCTGTAAAGGAATAGTGGAAGATGAAGTGAAGTTAATGTGGCTATAATCAATAAATTTGTATTAGAGCTATAATATGGTATATAACATTTACACATTAAAGTGTTTAAGTGCTACACTGGACCTATGTTATGCATATATTTTATTGAGGTCTGTACTTCCCAACTCCCAGTTATCCCAGTTTTTCCAACAATGGTCAATTCCAGTGAAATACATAATTTATTCAAGGTTGTGGTGTGTTTCCCACTAGCAGCTAGTTGCAATAATGTCCAGGAAAACTTTAGTTATGTGACTAATCGTAAAATGAACAAAACTTTGAGATTACCTCATCTGTGAACATGATTTCTGCCTGAGTCATGTCAGATAGATTTTCATCTGAAAGAACACAACAACTCCCATGATCCCACACTGCTTCACAACATCATGAAACTACTCCTTTTGTTATTTTTTTAATGTAAGAGAGACCCATAGCAGCAGAAATTACATACTGTGCGTTTAGTAATGGATCACATGACTACTTGTATGTTACTAGGGTTCCTCATAGTGATGAACATACATGTGTCAGCTGGTTTTTCAGTTCTAGGGTAATTTGTATCATGTTTAAGATGTTTCTACAGCTCACAACTTTACTGTTTTGAATTTCAACTAGCTGTTTTCATTGAAAAAGCTTGACGCTAATGATGAGCTTGTGAACATAGTGGAGTGTTTAGCATCTTAAGAGTCAAATATTTCTCTCAGGAGTTGGTGAAGACCAAAAACAGAGCTAAAACAAGAGTGAATATTGGGCTTACAGCCTCCAAGTGGTCAGAAAAATGACTACAAATGTAGTACTACAATGGATGTTCAAATAAACATCTGTTTGCCAACACATTCGCCATATCAACTTAAAATATCAGTGTTTTGTTCACAGCTTGTATTCCCTACCCCCAAATGACACAAAGTTGTTATAGTGCTCCAAGAAAGAATCCTAAAACATGGAAAGGAGTTCGCATTTTTGTACCACTGCTTCCCCCCGTCTAGAAGTGTTTTTTTTAAATGGGTTTTTGGTGATATGTCTGAAATAAGCTGTATTGTTAACACAAGCTTAGGAGATTTTTACATTTTGTTCTACAAAATAAAATATGTCAGTAAATACCCCACCTGTGAACTTTTAAGGTTTTGCGTGTCTTAAAAAAGGTGGTTGCTAACAAGTAGCAAAATGAGACTACAGAGGTTGTCAGGGGACATTAAGCATCATCATGCCGAGCATGAGTCACTTAGTGAAGTTATGCAACCCTGGTGTAGTTCATTTATAGCCTAACTTTGTTTCAGACATTGTAAAAGTGGTGTTCAATTGTGAAAATGATAATTATTATGCAATTATGATAAACTTCTCTTTGCCACAGTGCTTATTTTCTGCAATAATCCAAAAGCCATGTGAAAATCTCATTGCCTTTTTGTTGATGAAACCAGGACAGTGCTAACTGCTGGGTTGGCCTACAAAAATATGTCATTCCTGCAGCACTCTGTTGGTGGAGCTTTGTTTTGTCTGATTAAATAACCCCCGATGATGTTAGGGCTACAAATTATAGTAGAAAGCTTTTGCCATTTGTTAGACACAAGCCTAATTGAAAGATGCAGCCGGTTGCATTATGGGAAACGGAGGATCAAACATTGTTGGAGCTTGATCTAAACTATCAGGATATCTCATCCCCTGCTTTTTGATTTTTGCCATTCTTTTAAAAATCTGCCTCTTTGTGTCTGAGTTACCCCAATTAAATGTGAGTGCAACCCTAAATCACCAGAAATGGCTTGAATGTATTTCCTGTAGATTCAGCAAAATTTCTAATAGCAGCTGTACATTTTTTGTCAGGATTAGAAACATAACTGCAATGATGATGGAGTTGGACTCCAATCTTTGCAATCTTTCTTCCTGTCTGCAACATCCGACCCAGACTCACATGATACAAGTCATGACTTAGTGCTGTTTCTCTCCAGTTGTTATATCACACAGGTGCCTAATTATTGACAATGTCACAGCACCCCCTTCAGCTGACTCACCAGAAATGAGTAACATCTGGTCCAAAATTGCACACATCTCGAACCTTTACCAACAGTAGTGGACTGAAATATATTTTGCTGTTTTTATTTGAAGGCAGCTTGTTTGTTGTTTCCACCCAGACCTTCAAAAATAATTCTAAAACTGAGGAAGCATGGCTGCAAGGCTCAAAGTTTCTGCCAAACTTTCTGCTGTGTTTCCTGTAGCGTCTGGGTGTGAGGGGAGATCTTGAAAATGAGTGAACAGCAGAACATGGTGAGGAATGGAGCAGTGCAGGTGAGGAGAGGGGAGGTAAAAAGCTGACAACGTTAATATGGAACCAAAAGGAGAGTGCAACCTGGCAGTCACTCAAATCCTGCACCTGCACCTTTATAAAACAAGCTCTCCGGTGTGCCTCTCTGGCTCCATCTCTCTCTTTTTGTTTCCCTCATTTCTCCCTCCCTCTCTTTCCTTTCCATGTGCTGTGGCTCGGGGCGTTGTCATTTTCAGCATGTTTTCTATACACTGTGCACTCTGTGTGTGCGTGTTAATTGTGGCCATCCTTGGGGAAGGGGAGAACGATGAGGAGGACCTGTTTGAGAGCAGCCGTGCCAGGTTCTGTGGTACGACTCAGCGTGGAGCTGCAGACACCTGGTCTGCCTGAAGGGCAAGAGGAAGGTAGACTTGCTTTTTCTCCTCGTCCTCCTTCTGCCCTCCCTCCGCTTTCTGTTCGACCTCTCCCTCTCTTTCTTTCTCTCCCTCACTTTCACACACTCTTTCTCCGTCTCTGTTCTCCTCGAGCTTGGAGAAAACAGCTGCTGTACAGCCTGCGCACAGGCTTCCCACCTTACCAGCCCAGCCTATCCCATCAATCATGGCACACTACTCACCGCTGTTTGTATGCATCCAAGTGCGCTAGACAGGGAGAAACTTAGAACTTTGTGGGTCAATGACTTTGAAACAATTTGTCCAGAAGGCCTGAGGCCACAGTAGCAGCTCATAATGTTTCATAAATTACAACAATACATCAATGACCATCCTCAACAACTCTTGATCAAAGTTACCCACTAGGGAGCTGGCAAAGGTTTACCCACTTTCCTGAACCCATGAGTTAGATCATTAATATAATTTAAAGGACTATTCCAGTCTTTTCAAGTTTTGGCCATTTTGTGTATCCATTATGATAACAATTTATTCACTAAAGTAATTGTTCTAGGAACATAGCTACATCCTTATAAAAAAGTCTGATGATGACAAGAAGTAGCACAAATGGTGATCAGAGAGGCTGAAGGTGCACTAAGTCAAGTACTGATCCTTTGGGTTGTGAGCCATGGGAACTATTTTAATCACCTCTGATTGGCTGGAGTCTTGGGCTAGATTTTCTCAAATCTGAAAACTGAGCCAAGATGAGGCGCACAAGTCCAGTCTCCAGGTTCAGGTTATTATGGAATTTTTGACACTAAAAATAAACTACCTGCCCTAGCTTTAAATAAATAATAAATAAACCATTTCATTTTGAGCCAAAATGATTGGCCAAATGATTGCTCTTTATATAGGAAAACTGTGTTGCTGCATCCCTTGATCTCAGTAATTAAAGGAATAGTTTAAGTAAAGAATAGATTACTAAAGAATAGTTGGATCGTAAATATGAAGAACCTGCCAGCAGCCACTGTTAGCCTGTGGTTTTATGGTTGGTCATGGGCTGAATTATTTCTTGGCTGAGCAAAGTAACTTGCTGGAAGCTCAGAAAGTTACCATCTTATGAAATAGTTTGGCTGGAATGTGCCGTAACACCACAAATATGCTGTGGTGTTGTCAATTAAACAAATGTGTTGCTTTTAGATGTGCTGGTGGGTGGATTTTGATAGATTTGTACAAAGCCTGTTTTAAAAGTCTTTTTGCTAAGCTAAGCTAACTGGCTGGCAGTGGTAGCTTTTTTGGGGCTTTTCCATTGACACTTTTGGGGGGCACTGAGTCAAACTGTGCTGCGCTGATTTGCATTTCCATTACCACTTTTAACGCTCCTTGCTATGCTGAGTCATGGCCATGACTTTACATTTTACTGTTTCAAGTTTGCTTTCGGCGGGATAGGAGTCATGTTAAGTTACTTCTGATGACCACTCTGATTTCCTGATTATGCTGTTTCATAATATAAGCTTTTAAATAACAAAGTAACGCCATTTGCAAGTTCACAGCCACTAAACTTGAGCTAAGCTCATCTTCACTTAAAAACACACACATCCTAGTGGGTAGCGCTCTTGCAATGGAAACGCAAATCCCTGCAGCACTGTGCTGATGTGCCAAGTCAAACCAGGTCAAGTCAAGCAGCACATGTATGTGGAAAAGAGGTATTTGACTGTACAGACATTAAGTGGAATCAGTCTTTTCATCTAACTCTCAGCAATAAAGTGGATAACCACATTCCCCAAAATGCCCAACTAATCTTTTGACAAGATGAGTACAAATTTAGCATACAGTAACTAAAAGTAAGGATGGCAAAACTTAAATTTTGCTTTAAGCAGAAATCAGTAAATGCAGATGATTATTGATGGTGTCAGTCTTCCCATATTAGATTTTGTCTTAGCAGAAAGTTTATCCATTTCATTTTTTATACAGATTACACATTTTGACATAGTATTTCAATGCAGTCATATCTGTGGAGATTTTTGTTGAAATTACGTTTTTTAAAATGATCACATTTAACACTGGACTGATAACCCTAATACTGGACGGGGATCTGTGTCTGTCACCACAGTGTGGCTTCGATTTATAGTCTGCGGTGCTTTGTCGCTTTGTCACTGCTCCTTGGCCTTTCCGCTCAACTTTGACATTCACCATCAGCTTTGTGGCCATATGTGCACATGGTGGTTGAGTGATGAAAAAGTTGCTCGTTTTCATATTCAAGTCTGACATATTGAGGAATGGAAAGATGCTCGTGGAGTGCTTGTGGGCAAAGACAGTGACATACGGACACAGTTTCTCTCTCTCTCTCTCTCTCTCTCTCTCTCTCTCTCTCTCTCAGATACGCACACATACGCACACAACTCTTGGTCAGCAGCACAGATGAGTTCTGGGAAAACAAGCAGCTGCAGGAGGAGGAAAGGACCATAAGGCTGGACGGCTTGCCAAATTTCATCATCTATTATGGATTGCCTGAGATGCACACTCTACTGCAACCAGGGGCATGTCTCAGATTCACATGCAACTGCAAATCTGTGAGCACACACATATGTATGCATGCACACATGCACACCTCTGCAATCAAACCCGCTGCATTTCAAACCCCTAAACCAGGATCTCGAAGGCCACAGTGAAGCTTCAATATTACATCCACACACACACATATACATGATGTGTTACAGGATATATGTAAATAAGTAAAGTTTATTTAGTAAAGCACCTTTCAAAGAGCAAGGTCACAAATAAAACCAGAGCTGGAGTAAAAAAGTAACTACAATAAACATTAGATGCAAACAGGCCTTAAAATACATAAAAATACAAACATTAGACAAGACAAGGCAAGACAAAGGCCATTTTGAATAAATTAGTCCAGCTGCTTTTTAAAGGCGTCAACAGAGACCACAGAACATGTAATGCCACCTCAATCATAATAATCTAAGCCAAATGAGAGGATATATGAAACATATGTTAGGTGGGAACTTTAGATAGATGTCAATATCAGACTGCACTTACAATGTCCTCTGCAGATGTTGCTTGTAGGCAAAGTAGTGAAGACAATGACAGCTGATTTTTTAACTCGAGGCTGTTCGGCCTATTTTACTTTTCTTCACATCATAATCATCTCATCATGCGATCGCTTGTGTGTGTGGACCTGAGGCTTCCTTCAAAACCCCCTTTTTTCATGCCTCCACACTGACGACAGCATTATGTTTTTGGGTCATCCCATTCTTGTGAATGTGATATAAAATGCCTTGTGGGAATTTCTTCAAAGTTGACATAGGTGACCACTTGATAAACTGGATAAATTTTGGTGGTCAAAGGTCACTGTGACAAAAACACACTAATTATGACAACATTTCACACAATGTCTAATAGGATACTAGCAGATACTAGATACTAGAGAGCAACTACATATAACTAGTTACATGTAATTAAATTACAAAATAATTGTAACTGTAATGCCTTACACTTACTGAGAAAAAATATGTAGATAAATTAGTTACTATTCAAAACAGTGGTGATTACAAAAGGTTTATATCGAAATATTATTTTCTGGTTGCCTGGTAGAGATCTGCATTCTATTTAATCAAACTTTTCTGCCTTTGTAACTTCTTTTTCTAACTTTTCTAGTCAGGTATAAACTGCTGAGCTACTGTTCTAGTGTTAATGCTTCTGTTACTCTGCTGCGCTCATTGCTGATCTCAAATTTACATACCCCTGTACTGCAAGTCATCTGTTCTGCTGCTTATTGTTGCTACGTGACATAAGAGGAGTTTGTTTGTTTACTCCCAGCCATGAACTTTGGTGCTTTAATATGCTTGCATTAATAATCATCTGCTGTAAATATATTAATCTCCTGCTGAATATCAGGTGGATTGCTTTATTTGCTTTTATCCATTTCCATTCACTAGATTGAACGTTCTCTTCAGTGGTTGGAGGTGCTTCGTTGGGGAATGGGGGCACAATGGCTGGTGCTCAGCCCCTCATGTAGAAGGTGTTCACAAGATAACATACTCACTTCAAAGGCAGAGGTGCGTAGCAAGGGATAACCACATGGCAGCTGTAGCCCAGTCCACATATAGTAGATTCTGCTGCATCTAACAGCTGTTGTCAAGCTCAGTATCAGTTGTGGTTTTGTGCTGTGCTTTGCTTGGTGGATGCTTGTGTTGAGTGATGAACTCGGCCTAAATGCCAAATATCATGTTTTACAGGAGCTGGATAACTGAAGCCTGCAAGCTAGTTAAAGCCGACATTTCAAGTGTATATACAACATATATCCAAAATATATCCGATGCACCCTTTGTGATATTAAAGCTGCCTGTGCTCTACTCACTCTTTTGCTTAGCTGTATGCTGCTGCTGTGCTCATTTGCACTTGCTGTTGCAGCGGCTGCTGCAGCTGGTTTTGTGCTGTGCTGAGCTTATTATAGCTATCTACTGTATATAGCATTTTGTAAGCCCCACTTGTCCCACCTCAGAATCCACCTGTAGCCTTTGAAGGCACCAGAATTCATCAGAAGTGCTTGTCGGATGGTAACAGCTTTGGAAACCACCTCTGTCCGCACTGTTCTGATGTATGTATTGTATGTTAGTTTTTCTGCTGGTGCACCGAGTGCGACTGTCTTCGAGGAGAGAGTGTCTGAAAAAATGTGGCCTGTTATCCCCAGTAGGCAATTTGCTCATTTTTAACGGGGGGATGGACCCGTTTCATTCACCTGTGACCAAACTGACTCATGAATGACTCCTTTGTTTCTGTATTGGCTATATAGTTTAGAGAATATTATAGGTCTGAGACAAATCTGACAAATGATTAGGAGAGAAAAAGTCACAATTACAGCTACTGATATTTCAGAGCCACGGTCGTGGTGGTTATTTTGCTAACAATGAGAATGGCATCCCCCCTTGACTTGCCTACTTTTTATCCCCATATTTTAGAGGTTTTCAAAGCGGTTTCAGGGAAGGCTCAGGAAATGGAAGCGAAAAAATATTACATTAATTATCACATTAGTTATCGAAAGGAGATCAAGAAGAATAACCTAACCTAACGTAAACCTTTTTTTCCCTGTGGGGAGGCCCACAGTCTCTTTGACAACTCCTGTCCATATTTAAATTATCATGAGGCCTCCCCCCTCTGTATAACGCAAACTATTCATGCTACACATAGTAGTAGTAGTAGAGTAGTTCAGGGATACTCAACTTGAGGCCTGTGGGCCAAATCTGGCCCCAATAAGGTGCCGGATGGCCCTCCGACCATTTTCAATTAACAGTGAAAATAAATTCACACTGTTTTTTCCAAGAACTTCCAACAATGGTAACAGTCAATTTCTGCGTACACAGTAGAATTTACTGCTTGGCAGAGATAAGTAAAGACAGGAAATGTGGAAAAGTTGAAAATAAAAACACACAATTCTGTGAAAAATGGATGGATGACCTAGCCTTTATTTTTCCACCTCATATCAATCCTAAACCACTGTGTTTAATTCGACAAATTGCAGTCGTTGCATGCAAAACAAAACATGCTAGCTTCAGTGCCCTGAGTGGGCCCTGGCCTCCTGTCAATTTCCAAAAGTGGCTCCCAGTTAAAGCAGGTTGAGTATCCTTAGACGAGTTCTTCTCCATCATAAACCAGCTGTGAGTCTCAGTTCTCAATAAGGGATTTTATTTCAAAGAGTGAGTACACCACAAACGTGCAGATGAGCTGCATCGAATTAGTTTTAAACCAAAAAAATAAAAGTTTCTTCCAGTGAAGACCCTGTAGACGCAAAAGTGATTCATGTTTGGTGTCAAGATTCTGGCCTTGACACTGCCCAAACCCGGAGCTGGGTGTTTGCTTGTGGCGAATATGAATCACTTTTACTTCCAGAGGGTCTTGTGTAAGAAATGGTCACTATTTGGTTTTGTTCTAATTCAGTCCAGCTTGTACGCACATGTTTGTGGTGTACTCAATCTCTGGTCTCATGGAGATTTCTATAGAATACAAAGCAGAATGCTATTTCTCAGAAAAAGAAGTTCATGTCGCGTTCTTCAGAAAAAAATCTGTTTCATTTTATTTGGTATTGGACATTCCAGTAAGTGAAAGATTGAGGCAAGCACCTCAAACACAGTGGATGCCTTGTGGGCCTCAACAACACAATCACCAGTCCAGTGGTTACATTTTATAGAGCAGTCTTGGCATTCTTGGTCCCATCTTCAGGAGGGGAAATGGGATAACTTGTTGTTGTGCATGTTTGTGTATCTTTTCAGAGGGAGCACTTTGGCAGGCACCATTACCGCCCAGCAGTAAATTGCCTTGTAAATTACAGTGCCGGGGTAATAAAGCCAGATTTGTATATCACCGGGAGTGGAGACTGTGTCTGTCTTGTAAATTTAATTAAACAGCAGGTGCAAAATCAGGTCATATGGCTTTGATGTGCCCCATGTGAGAATGACAACCAGACAAAGATTCTAATACGGGCAGCATTTACATATTTTTGCATGCGGCGGGCGGCTTGTACGGAGGTAGGGGGAGCCTCGCCTATCACCTTGTAGTGTATTAAATTTCCCCCAAATTAAAGAGGATTCAAATTAGCTGTCACCTTCAATTTTAATAGATCTACAGCGAAATAAATGGTTAAGCTCCTCAAAAAACAGCCTCTTGCTTGTTGAGAGTGTGCATAAACTCAGCCATTACCCAACACCTAGTGCCGACTAAAACACTCTCAGACTAATTGGCTTTTATTGCCTGTCTACTGTACATTACACAACATCAGAGCTCACCCATTAGAATGCAATTAAAATACTTCTCAAGAACTTCAGCTAAATAAGATGTGACATCGAGCTAAAGCGGTGCCTGCAGTAGAGTATATTAGAAAAACTTATTTTCTTGCCAACCAGAATTGTGTTTTAATATAGATCTCCGTCTGGCTGATGTGCACTGAAGCCAAAAATCATCCTCTTATGGCTGTACTTGACCTGTGACACTGTCAACGTGCTGTCTGGGCTCCAGAAGGCCCTTCCCCTGTACGTCGGCTTGAGCTCACTGCCAGAGAGCCTACGAACGTGTCAGCGGCATCAGTTGACCTGACGGCAACACCTTCGCTTGTTTCTTTTTTTGTGTGTGTTGGGAGGAAGTGGTTGATAATTACCACCTAGGATGTAGCCATCTGTGCCGCCCTTTCACGGCCTGTTAAGCTCGCTTTTCAGAAAGTTTACTGTTGACAGAGGGCATGCGAGAGGAGTGAACGCCAGAGCGCGTTGAAAAGACTGCACACTCAAGCAATATTAAAAGCAGCGCTAAGGAGCTGATTTACAGGCAGAAGGTGGAGGAGAAGGAGGAGGCAAAGGGGAGCGGGGCGGGGGGCAAGGAGGAGTAGGTGCAAAAATATGGAGGGGGGCTTGGAAGAATTTGTTGAGGTTCAGTACACTCATTAATAGACTTACAGGGATTGTTTGGATTATTTGAAGTGTGGTTTTAGGAGCTACTTATCCAAAGTCAGTGTAGCCGCAGTAGATAGCAGATGACATGCCCCCAGTTTGGAGAAGCAGAGAGGAGTACCAGCAGGGAAGCTAAGCAATCTACTGCTGTGAACAGACTCAGCAGCAAAAATGTATTTTAGGCACTTAAAAATTTCCCCACATTATGCTGCCATCAGACAGCCAGGATGAAAAATCGCTGTTATATAAGCCAAATAGCTGTTTCTCAATACTAACCAAACTCCATAGGCGAAATCAGTTTGAAGATGCAAAAAACAACACGCACATCCAAAAACGATGAGTGCTGGGTGCTGGATGGAAGAGCAGATGCAAAAGTACAAAAACATACCAGAAGTCTGCACACCAGAAATTGCTCCTTTTAAGGTTTTTTAATGGTATCACCACACGTGACGTTTCGGGCAACAGCCCTTCATCAGACAACAGACATGTCTGTTGTCTGATGTGCGGGTCTGTTTCTGGTGTGCGGACTTCTGGTATGTTTTTGTACTTTTGAAATCAGTAAGTTTACCTTACAGAAGATGGGAGTTACTGGACAACTACTGCCTCAATCTGTTAGATAGTTCAGATTCACTGAAGTCACACACACAAAAAAAACTAACAAACAAACAAAAAACAAAAAACAGAAGAGTGCACTCAGTAGAGTGCTGATCTCCACAAGGCAACCCAAAAAGAGTATTTGGATGCAACCCCTCTGTAATCACCTTTTTTGATCAGTAATAATGTAATTTAATTACATATTTTTCAAAAACTGTAACAGATTACAATTATATTTATTTTGTAATTTTATTACATGTAAGTAGTTACTCTCCAGCACTGCTAGTGTGCTATCAAACATTTTTGTCATAATTAACATATGAATTCCTGAGGTCAAAAAAGTATTTTTTGAGGTTACAGTGACCTTTGGTAGTAGTATGCAAGATTAACAGCAGACAGGCTTCAGGTTTGTTGATCACGCACACATGTGCAACTGATTGCATGATCCCCTTCAAGATTAAGCCTGGTGGAGATAAGACCAGCAACTTCTGTATTCTGGGAGCTAAAATTACTGTTTTGCCTGGAGTTTGGCTGGTATGAGAGTGATATTTGGCTTTTATAATAGTGGTTTCCCATCAGAAAAGTCTGTCTGACTGCAAAGTAAAGTGGTGAAAATATTCTAAATATAGCATACACTTAAAATGAGACAGATTTTTTTTACATACTGTTTTTAAGCAGCTAAAATACCTTTTGTTGCAGACCCTGTCCACTGCAGTTCATTGCTGATCCTCCGTTCTTCAAACAGGGGTTGTGCTGACCGCCATCGACTGTAGCTAATACACTGACTATGGATAAGTATCTCATACAATCTCACTTCAAATAACTTGAATTGTCCCTTTAAATCAATGGGAGTGAACCTGAAAACTTGCATTTAAACACAACTAAAACACAGAAACCAGACTGACGTGAGCATTTTCCTATTTGAGTCAGTTTCACAGAGGCCTCGCCCAAGTTCACAATCCCTATCCTGTTTTTGTTCCAGCATGCACACTTGTTCCAGCTCTGTAACTTTTCATCAAACCCGTCCATCACTCAGAGCTGCCTATTGTCATCAGCCATGAGGGACACCTGTGTTTCTGCCATAAGGCAGCAGTTATCATCAAGCTGTCGGATATCTGTCACTATGGCAGGATCTATGTGGAAACCTTCGCTGTCAAAAGCTGTCAAATTTCACTGAGTCTTTAATGAGAAAAAGCCAAGTTGAAACCACAGGCGCAGACGTGTGTGTGTGAGTGTGTGTGCATGAGTGTGTGTGTGAGTGAGAGATAGAGCAGGCTGAGGGAACAGGTGCATGGCTGGAAGCTGTGGTGGTGGTAGGTGCAGCAGGGGCTCAGTACAGTACGTCATCTCTTCTCTGGTAGCTGACGGTTCCAGTCCCACTAATCAAACACACATCAACTGCCAGTGACTAAAAGACACGACTGACATTACATAAAGAGCAGTGGGCTGGAAATTGATCCAGCTCCATTTCACAAACTTCATGTTAAATCCACAGACGAAAATATTTTCTTTCTACTGTAGCCTCAGGTATTTAAAAAAAATCAATTTGTAAAAAGTTTCTTGCTGAAACAAATGTAAATAGAAGTTGAAAACATTTCTTTGAGTGATTTCCCCACAGTTCTCTTTACACCTGGCAATATCATGATCGACTCAAGCCTGTTTGTATTTGCCTACTGTATGTGCTCTATTGCAAACCAAATCCCTGAGGTCCTCGCTGTTCTCAGGTATGTCACCATGACAGAAAACAGAGTTTGTTACTTTCCCTGCGGCCCTCAACAACCATTATCCTCACCGGGCAGGCCTGCTGTCCCAACAGGCCTGTCAGAGGCCAGGTGAGGAGGCTCAGGTGAATGACCCCAGGCTAACTTCTCCCAGATAAAATCGAGAGGAAGAAGGGAGAGTGGGGAATGAGACAGGAGGCAAGTAGAGCTGGAAAGCAAACATGGGAGAAGAAGTGGGATGAGGTAGATGACTTTTATTAAGGTGTACAGTGTGAGAAGAGAGTAAGTCAACCAAAGCGGAGGGAAGGTAAACAGAGAGGAGGTATGTGATGACACATGAAGAGGGCGAGAAAGACAATGACAGGTTCTTGGAGCCTCATGTGTAAATCAACATTATTTAACATTCTGACATGCGGTAGTATATTTTCTAGACTAATACATAGTTTATTTCCCAAAATCTCGAACTATCCCTTTAACACACTGTATCTCATTCCTTTGATCCTTACTAAATTTTAAGTATAAAAACAAGAAGCTGTGGTTTTATGAGGGATTACCTACCGTACTATTTTTGCTGGAGCAGTCTCCATTGGCTGCTTGGCAGTCTCACAGGTCTTCATTTACAGAGCGTTTCATCTACAGGTTCAGTTTGTTTGGGAATATGTGAGCAGAGCAGTTGCACTTGGATATGGGGCAAAACAAGCAGGCAAAGATCACCTACAGAGGGTGGTGTCAGCTCAAATCAATCCCACCATCCAAAACAACTGGCTTTGGTTTAACTGATTGGATGCTCTTTCACATTGGTACACCTGTCTAATCAAGTTTACTTAATGTGCCGTCTGAAGAACAATTGTGTGTTTGTGTGGTGCTATGCTCCCATCAGAGCCCATCTACGATGGTAGACATTTTAGGTAGCACATTTTTAATAAGGTGCATCAGGACCTTGTTTATTAGTTTGCAGTCGAGATGCTTGCTGGAACTGGATATTTTGTTCTTTTAATGGACGCTGGTATATTAACCACATAAATACACATTGCTGGTTCTCCATAATTAAGACCAAAAAAAAAAGAAAGAAGAGGAAGTGTTTTGAGGCAAACCTTTCCAGTAGTATTTCTGACCAATAAGAGAACAGCTTGCTTGTACATGGCATTGTTTACATCTTTTAGATCACTCTTGCTGTATGAACACAGATGAACCAAGGGATACATTCAAGCTGCTGTTTGGTTGTTGTTTTTTTTCTTTTGTTGTTATTGTTCTAAGTTATGTGCTTTCTCGTGATTCCAGCTTATGCTAGGCTAACCATAACCCTGCTGTAGCATCACAGTTTCTGGACAGATGTGTGTAGTACCAATCTTCTCATCTTACTCTCAGCAAGAAAAAAAAAAGTGTTTCAAATGTTGAACTCTTCCTTTAATTAGATAAAATCTTGCTCTGCTATCTTGACTTTTCAAGTCATAATCTGAGCAACTGATTGTTAGAACATCATCAACAAACACTCTGCGTTCTTTGTTGTTGATTTGACAGGCCGGAGCCTCATCTTGCTGAGCCACAGGAAGCTAATGAGTGCTAATAGGTGTCATAGGCTTAAGGGACAAAGAGCAGCACTACTACACGCTGGGATAAAATAGATCAGAGGCGGGACCCTGTCATCTTATGTCAGTCACTGGTTGATGTACAATGGCCCCTGGTCACAATTAGAGTCCTGTGTACTGAGAATGCAAGTATGAACGAATGCACATGCCTATTATTAACCCTTAACCCCCATCGAGAGCCGGCAGGGAGCTCTTTAGCTTCTGATGTCAACGTGTGTTTACTCGGTTCCTCCCTCCGCAG